>CAUYLG010037882.1:0-33825 GCA_963573385.1 Cacajao melanocephalus
TCTGTGACACAGTTGTGTTTTAGAATTCCTGAACTAGGTAGATATCCTTTTCCAGAACTGTTGGCTGAACCTATGTTCCTGAGATGGGAGAAAAGAGCCATTTCCACAATGGTGAGCCCATCTGCAATCTACTCCTAACAGCTGCTTTTCATGGCTCTGAATCAAGTTGGAGAAATCATCTTGGATCTCTGGAGCCATTCCATGCTTTTCAGGGCCTAACAAGACATCGCAGTCTCCCTTAGCAAACAAAGGCAGAAGCAAACCCGTACTGGGCTGGGCCTATTCCCTAGCATGCATGCAGCCACGTGTATGGCTACCAAGCAGCACTGTTTAAAGACAAGAACCAGAAAACTGTGGATCAGAACCAAATGTGTGCATAGGTATGTGTACGCACCCTCCCAAGACTAGTGACAAATCTTTTTCTTTTTTTCTGAGACGGAGTCTTACTCTGTCATCCAGGCTGGAGTGCAATGGTGCGATCTTGGCTCACTGCAACCTCTGCTTCCTGGGTTCAAATGATTCTTGATTCTCCTGCCTCAGCTTCCCAAGTAACTGGGATTCCAAGCGTGTGCCACCACACCTGGCTAATTTTTGTATTTTTAGTAGAGATGGGGTTTCACCATGTTGGCCAGGCTGGTCTGGAACTCCTGACCTCAGGTGATCCTCCCACGTTGGCCTCCCAAAGTGCTGGGATTACAGACTTGAGCCACCATGCCCGGTCTATTTTTTAAATTATTATTAATTTTTAATTGACAACATTTGTTTATATTTATGATGTACAGCATGCTTTATTAATTAATTTATGTTTGTTTATCTGTCAAACAGGGTCTCGCTCTGTGGCCCAGGCTGGAGTGCAGTGGTGCAATCGCAGCTCGCTGAAGCCTCAACTTCCTGGGCTCAAACAATCCTCCAGCCTCAGCCTCGCTACTAGCTGGGACTACAGGCACGCACCACCACATCGGGCTAATTTTCAAATTTTTTGTAGAGATGGGGTCTCACTATGTCACCGAGGCTCCACCTCAGTCTCCCAAAGTGTTGGATTACAGGCATGAACTACTGCGCTGGTCCATGTTTTGATACATGTATACATTATGGGATGGCTAAACCAAGCTAGTTAACATATCATTACCTTACATACTTATCCAGTGATAAATCTAAAGCTCTTTTTTGAAAGTCCAAACTCTTTTCAGAGTCAAGACGATGGGATTCATCACTAAGAGAGTTTGCTACTGAAGCCTGGGTTTTTCTTTTCCAAGATGAAAGAGAATACAGAGGAATACATAAACCCTGAGATGAAACCTTTTATTTTTCAAGATAACACGACAACTGAATGAACAGAGCAACGGCAAAAGATTCTTTCTTCTTCTTCACTCTGATGTACCATGAGTGTGAGTTCTTTCAAAGGCAGACACAAAGGGTCTGAAAGGCTATTTCTGTCCACACTGTGTGGTGTCTACAGCTTCATTATGGGGAATGGGTTTCAGGGGTCTCTGACAGATGTATCTCATGCAGTGATTTCTGGTACCGCGCTGATCAGTCTTCTAAGGCTGTTATTTGGTCACGCTCCATAAAACTTGAGCCAGCCCATTTTTCCTTGTCACAATCCTGAAATATGTTGGGAAAAATTTACACGGCAACAAACACCACTTCCCTTCTTGGCTAAGTCCCTCCTCTCATTTCATCCCCTGCTCCCTCTCTCCCAGCCCTATGGGGCCTTGGTAGGCTGGCCTTGTCTGCCCGACAGGGGTTGCATTTCAAGTCGCTCATGTGTTCTATTCTTGGTACACGGCATGCCATTGCAAAAGCAGTTTCAGGCTCATAGAATTTTAGAAATGGGCCTAGTTTCCCAGCCGGATGGGGTGAGTGGGTGAAGAATCAGTCTTGATTGAATGCCTATTGAGTGCCAGGCACTGTTAGCATCTACCGGAGTTTATTTAATCTTCTCATCAGCTACTATTGTTACCCTCGGTTGCCAAGTGAAATCAGGCAGCATGCAGAAAGCTTAAGTGACTTGCCCAAGGACACAACAACCTGTAGGAGCCTCAGTTCCAACCCTAGTTCAAAGGCTACCTGCTTCCAGGCGGCCTCCTACTGGGTTGGTTAAGCGCTGAAAGGGCCGTGGGACAGTAACTGAGGTCCATACTGCCCAGGGCGTCCCCATCCCCCGTCCGGGGCTGGAAGAGGCCAGAGACCGCTGCCTCCACATCTTTTCCTTGCCTTCGGGTTTGGTGACTCACGACCCTTCTTCGTCTCTCCCAGGACATGACCTCAAATTTCACCCCCTGCGACATTTGAGTACATGTGAGTCAGTCAGTCGGCCTGGACCCACCAGAGCCCCGCAGCTGAGCTACCAGCAGACCTCCTTCCTCTGCGCCCCAGTCGACACCTGACCTTAATCCAGCCCTCTAAAGCAGCTTGCGGTCACAATTACTCCTCTCTTCACCCGCCCCCATCAACGTTACACACGACTCATCTTCTAGCCCTCCTCCCCTTTCCCCGCCCACTCCGAAGTGGCTTTATCCAATAGCGTCTGGGTCCCCGGACTAAAGACGTCAAATGTAACCAATTGCTGAGGAGCTATTCTCAAAGACTCCCGCCTTCATTCTGAGGAGCAGCTTCGCTGACCAATGGAGTCCCTCCTAGAGGCAAAAAGCGCGTGGGGCAAATAGAGAAGCGGCTGAACTGCCCAATGAACAGGTGGTTTCCGTGGTTGGGGGCGTGGCATAAGCGGTCGTCAGGGGCGTGGCGGCAGTTGCTTGGGCGGGGCCGGTAGCGGCGGGAGTTGCACTGGCCAGGGGTTCCGGCTGTATATCCATGAGCGCCGCCGGCAGCCGCGGAGCTTCGGGGACTGGACTGGGGGCGAGCTGAGCACCTGTAGTCAATCACACGCAGGTAAAGCCACGGCCGAGCGAGCTCCGCGGAGCGGGGATAGCACCACGGACCAGGCGAACCGAATCCTCGAGCCCCGAGGTTCCTGGCGCAGCTCGGCCCACCACGCCGCAGCCTGAGGGGATCCTCGGATCCTGGGGTGAGGTCCTCGGGGCCTGTTCTCTGGCGCCGCGGGGGTCCCCAGGGCTGGCTTGCCCAGGGGCTGGGGCAGCCCAGATCACGGCGGGGGATACGCCTTCGTGAGCCCTTTGTCCCTTCCTGCCCGAGGAACCGAGGTTGGGGACAGCCCCGACCGCGGCCTCTCTGGCTGCCATTCCCCCGTCGGTGCCCACCCTTGTGGCTTCTGGGGTTTGGGGAGGGATCTGCCGGTTCGGGCTTGGGGAAGAAGGTCCGGGATCCGCCCCTGGAAGGACAGGGCCGAGGAGCCTGATTACAGCCCCAGATACCCGAGAGGCCTCTGCGTTTCGGGGCCCCAGGGGCACACCCAGTACCAGTGGGTTTAAGTTCTAGGGAGGCAGCTTTTGACCCACTTGCAAGCACATTTGCAGAGTTCGGCCCCGCGCCCGGCACTGTTCTAGGCACTTCGTGGGCTTTTCCCACAGCTAGAGCTGTCCAGCAGCGCAGGAGGCCGCCTGCCAGGCCAGGCAGCTGGCGCCTCGACCTTGGCAATGTCCAAGCAGTGGCCGATGACAGCTACCTGTGCGAGATGCTTAGAAAGGACTCCCGGGGGAGGACCGCATGGCCCGTCTGTAAGGCCCTTCTCTCTTCCCGCAGGTGCACTCTAGTGACCTTTAATGCCTAGCTAGAGAAGAGTATTTCTGGGGGTCCATTAGGTTCTAAGTGGCTGTTGAATTCATCCATCATAAATTTTGAGGTTTCAGCTCTCAAGAGTGGGCGTTAGCAAAGAGACTGGATTATAAAAAAGATAGAGGTTTATTTAGCCACTAGGAAACTTCTTAATTTAAACTACCATGGACCTCTCTCTTAATCCTCCCGATTCCTCTATTTTGGTGGCTGGACCTCCAGTTTGTCAGTTTCACCTGCATTCCAGTAACCAAATCCAAACGCAGGTTCCAAGAACAGTCTCCGTAGAGGGACCTGGAGAGTGCAGGTTTGGCAGAGTCAACAAGATCTGTGTCCAGAGCTTTTCGAAGGCCATTTCCTTACAGCCACATTAAGCGGAGTCCAAAAGAGAAACCCTTCACTACCCTCTGTCATTTGCCTGAATAGAGAGAACATAATAATCTTCTAAAGGTCAGGAGGCAGAGAAAGAATCTTAACACAACTTGCTCTGCATTTTAGGATGAATTAATCTTTGAGTAGCTAGTCAGAAAGCAGACCAGTCCATATACTGCTGGTAGTCAGCACGGACTTGTGACATTTTAGAGCTGAAGGCCCCTTAGATAGAGCTCATCTCTAAATCTAATTAAATAGACTCTAATTCAGTCTTCTTAATGCACAGGTGAGGAAACCGAGGCCTGGGGTGGTCACAAGGCTGGTTGGTCATCACAGACCAATGACTAAGGGTTGATCTCTTGACTTTAGATCTAGCCAGTGCATGACTTATTTCACTCCAAGCTTAGTTAGCTCATTCTCAGTGTTTTAAGTTATATGGCAGTCCAGAGAGGTTAGGAGGACAGATTTTGGTGCCTGAGTGTCTGGATTTGAATCCTAGCCCTGCCTCTTCGGGCTGTGCAACCTTGGGCAAGCTACCTAGCCTCTCTGTGCCTCTGTTTCCTCACCTCTAAAACAGAAATAATAATGATACATTAGAAGGTTGTTTTGAGAAGTGCATGAGTTACTATACCTGAAGCATTTAGAACAGTACCTGACACAGGGTAAGCACTATAGATTTGCTAGATATGATATTCTTTTGCCTTTTTATATATATTTTTTTCATATCCATCACCCAGTATTTCCTATCAGGAGCTAATTTTCCCCCTAGTCCCCTTCCCCCCACCCCCCAATTCATTAAACATATTCCAGATTACATTTTAACACAGACATCTTCAGGGGTTTCCAAGTCAGGTTGCATTTTATATCTTACTTATTTTTCTGATTCAGGTAATTCAGTTTCTGTGTTAGCTCTCCCCTTGTAGTTACATTCTTCTTAGGCTCTGAACCTTTTTAAATTCTTCTTAAAAGCAGGTAGTGAGTGGGGTGGGTGAAGTCCTGGATGATACCAGTCTCCGTGGTGTCCTTCCAAATATGTATTCCCTCTCTTCAGCCCTCCTCCCCAGTGCTCAGTGTGATGCAGCTTGATTCTAAAGGGATGAACATTTTTAGATTAAGATTTTATGAGCCACCGTATTAAGTGCTTTCCGGAAGTTCACGGATCGTGTGTCAACTGCATTTAAGCAAGTCACTTAGTCATTCAAGTAGGGGGAGCACCAGCAGCGCCTGCCTGGCCTGGCAGAAGCAGAAGTGTGTGACTGATCTGTGCTGGCAATCTAGCTTGTTCACTGATTTATCTGTGTTTTCCCTGTTCTTTTCCAGAGCTTGAAATAAACCAGACAGCAAGTACAATGGAATGGTCTTTTTCCTCTCATTTTATGGGGGTCATTGGCTTTCTTCCTTTTTCACTTTCACCTTCCTTTCCTTTATCGCCTTCATGGGTCTGACAAATAGCTACTAGCACTGTGGCAGCCAATTCCCTTTTGATGAAAAGATGCCCACCACTTCCATTTTTTGCAGGAATCCAGTCGGTCACCTTTGATTTTTCTCTTCTATTTTTACTTGTTTTCTAGATTGAACCAAAGATTATCACTTCATTAAATGGCACCTTCTTATGCTTTATTTTTCTTGAGTTGATTCTGAATTTGGTTTTTGTTTAGGCTATTGTAGAGACCGGCCATTTTAGAATAATCGTTTTCATTTCTTTGCTTGTGTGTTAATGTGGGCCCCTTTCTCTCTCTCTCACTCTGTTTTCTCAACATTTTGGTGGAAGGGCTTCTCATTTGCTGTTACTCATTGCTTTGAGCATGTACACCTTCTCCTGGTAATCTCTGGCAGGACCCATAACCTCTGTAGTGGTTCCCACTGCCCTTGTTCAGAGCTCCTGGCCTGAGCAGGAAATAATTTCTTTGGTCTTATTGGAGACAGGGGCAGAGTCTGTCTTATTTTTGGCCTAAAATCTGGCTCTTTTAAAAGCCCCAGCAGAGAGACATTTCCAATGTAATGGAATTTCGTGTGACAGAATTTCTGCCATGACCTATAGCTTACAGTATTCCCATTTTTATTACATTACGAGTTTTGAGTACTCCCTGACCAGTTTCAGAGTAAAGATGATGTGCGACGTGAGGTGTTTAAGCCTTTCTGTTTCATCTTGGGCTAAGCTATCCCCAGGAACAGAGCAATGAGAAGTTCAGGGTGCCTCTTAAATGTCTGGTGTTAGGATTTTATAGCAGCTTTGCATGGTTTAGCATTTTGGCCCGTGCATGATTAGGACATTTTTAAGCCCTGTGCTCCTGTTTCTGTGTTGATACCACACAGGTGCTAACATTATCTCCTTTCAGGATTATTTTCATATCTGCAGATTTCTTTTTTGTTGTCTTGTCCAGGCATCATGTTTTTGGATTAAATGTTTTCTGTTTGTAAAATGATTCGTGTGGACAGATGATAAGCCCCACTGTTACCCCCGAGGCTTGTGGACTGGGCCCAGTTGGGTGAGCGGCTTGTTCCACACTGACCCATCGTCTGATCTTTTGCAGTAGTTAAATAGCAGACAAATGAAGAGCTTTTTAGAGAAGTGGAACATTGATACCCTTGGGTTTGCCTGATTTCTGATTTTCTTTTGTTGTCTTTAAGTGGAGGTTCATTAAGTTCCACAAATTGAGCATCTGGTGTGTGCCAGGAACACGGTTGACCAGATTAACAAATGTATGTGGTTTGTTTCATAAAAGCTATTTTGTATTTAAATGGTTTTTATTAGAAATTTAAAAATTTTTTAACGCAAATTTTAGTTTTTAAAAATAGATAATACATTCACATGATGAAAGAAAATATTTGAAAGGCATAAAAGGTTAACTAGTAAATACGTCTCTGTGTACCCCGACCCCTGATCCTCAGAGGCAACCAGTGTCGTGATTTCTTCATCCTCCAGAGGTGGTCTCTGAACTTCCAAGATATTTTATACATCTATAAGCAAATTCGTTAAACATATTCTGCACACCACCCCTTTCTGCGGAAATGGTAGCGCACTGTATACATGCTATTTGGAACCTCGCCTTTTTCACTTAATATTTCTTGGCAGTGTGAAAAGAGCTTCCACGTCATTTTTTATGAAGGCCGTCTATTTTAGATATCTGTTTTCTGTTTCTAAGGATGCTAAAAAACAGTCTTATTTAAGCAGCAGCTTTGCTGGAAATTTAAAAGATCTCGTTGATATTTGGAGGCAAGTTTTTTTTTTTTTTCTATGTCCTCCAGCCCTAAGCCTGAGAAGAGATTGGGGGAGGTGGAGGGCAGCTTCTTAAGGTCAGCTGCGAAGGGAGAGCTGGAGCATTGGCAAGTGAGGAATGCATCGGTCCTTGGGCCCTTCACCTTGCCCTTTGTGTAGAATGTGATAGAATTTCCAAGGGAAGTTTGCTGTTTGCTCTCTGTTCTCCGGAGGAGCTTCCTGGCCTCCCTAAGTCAGATTTCCAGCATCTTTTTTGTTTTTTTTGAGACAGAATCTCACTCTTGTTGCCCAGGCTGGAGTGCAGTGGCACGATCTCGGCTCACTGCAACCTCTGCCTCACAGGTTCAAGCGAATCCCCAGCCTCAGCCTCCCAAGTAGCTGGGATTACAGGTGCATGCCATCATACCCAGCTAATTTCGTATTTTTAATAGAGACAGGTTTTACCATGTTGGCCAGGCTGATCTCAAACTCCTGACCTGGGTGATCCTCCTGCCTTGGCCTCCTAAAGTGCTGGGATTACAGGCATGAGCCACTACGTCAGGCCACATTTCCAGCATCTCTGTTGCGTCTCATCCTGTCTCCTCCACCATAGCATCACTCTACTTGTCCTGCCTTTGGGTGTCCAAGAGGAAGCCTGCTCTTTGTCACAGCACTTTCTGTTTGAGTAGCTTTAAGTGTCTCACTCCTTTTCTCTTACCCCAGGAAAAACCAGCTCTCCCACCTACTCCTCTGTAAAGTGTCTTCCCCAAACCAATACATATTTTTTGTTGGTCTCCTTGGAAGTATTTCCCAAGATCTCCAAACTACTTTAAACTTCCAAGGTCTGAGCCTGATCTGGCCCCACTAGCAAAGGCTTCCACTGTTGCTGACACTAAGAAGAAAGTTTTCAAGGTTCTTCATATTTGAACTTTCTATGGCTAGGCTTGTGTTTTAAATAACCACACTGATTTAAACATATTCTTATAGTCTTCAGGGGCTCCCAGGTCTTGCCTTTTGGGTTTTTTTCCTCTCCCCTTTGAATGTGCCTTAACCTTCATCATGCTTATATTTACCTCTGAGTCTGGTTGAGAGCCACCTGGAAATTGAATGAAATCTTCAGTCTATTAGTCATTCAGCCTAATCTAGAGTCCTTACTTTCTGGTCTCTGCTCATTGCTGAGTACCCACATTATTAGTCAATTGTACCACAGATACTGTGCTACATAAAGTGAGGAGAGGGAGGTGGTGTTATCAGTTCTACTTTTTCCAGTCTTTCTTGGATAAAAGAGAAGCTTTGAAAGGTTGCCTCCCTGTGTGCACAATCACATAGGCATGTGTTTGTGTAGTGTTTAGTCATGTCAGTGAGGGCACTAAAAAACAAAAATCAGGAAGTCCAACATGAATTGCTAAAGTTTGATTCTTTCAAGTAAGGAAATACAGCTGGGTGCGGTGGCTCGTGCCTGTAGTGCCAACACTTTGGGAGGCTGAGGCAGGTGGATCGCCTGAAGTTAGGAATTTGAGACCAGCCTGGCCAACATGGGGAAACCCCATCTCTACTAAAAATATAAAAATTAGCTGGGCATGGTGGTGTGTGTCTATAATCCCAGGTACTTGGGAAGCTGAGGCAGGAGAATCGCTTGAACCCAGGAGGTGGAGGTTGCCATGAGCCCAGGTCGCACCACTGCACTCCGGCCTGAGTGACACAGAACAAGACTCCGTCTCAAAAACAACACCAACAAAACAGATAAGGAAATAAAAAAGCCCTGTCATCTAAAAAGAGATATTTTAGCCTGGGCGTGGCTCACACCTGTAATCCCAGCACTTTGGGAGGCTGAGGCAGGCGGATCACTTGAAACCAAGAGTTCCAGACCAGCCTGGCCAACATAATGAAACCCCATCTCCACTAAAAATACAAAATATTAGCTGGACATGGTGGTGCACACCTGCAATCCCAGCCACTGGGGAAGCTGAAGCAGGAGAATTGCTTGAACCCGTGAGGCGAAGGTTGCAGTGAGCCAAGATCACGCCACTACTCTAGCCTGTGTGACAGTGCACTACTCTGTCTCAAAAAAAAAAAAAAAAAAAAGAGATATTTTAGCCCGAAAAATGTTGAAAGATCAGTATCCCAGTAAAGAACACTTTCTAACCAGAACATATTTAGCTTACGAAAAATGTTGTTAATGACCATTGAATTATGGTGGTTGGGGCGGCCTAAAGTAGAGCAGTCTACTCAAGGAAAGGTTCCTCTTTTGCAGTTTCCTTAAACAATGATGGTTACTCTTTTGCTGGGGAACCAGGCCATTGATTTCGTTTTGTTAACCTAGCAGCAGCAGCATTTGCTGGGGCTTTGTGCCCAGTGTTTTAGGTGATACAGACTACACAATGTGGATATGCAATTGTAACACCTTAGACTGATGTGAACTGATACTGGAAATTGTTCTTTGACTCCTGAAGTCTGAATTTGCCATATGTGAAGTGCCATGTTTTAGTTCTTAAGGCCTGAGGAGTGGGAGGGGGCTGAAGTGAGACCTCAGCAACTCGCTGGAACTAAATAAGGCTCTTCAGTGGTATTTACGCATCAGTTCTTTGGAAGCATGTAGTAGTTACTAAATCCATGATTTCTTATGCCAGGTAATGGCCCAGATGGCTTCTGAGATACAGTGTGACTTCTCATCTGAGTCCCCACCACACTTTTTCCTCCGGTAGCACCACCACATTCACTTTGTGCTATGGATTTCCCAATCCAGGGCTGAGGATATGTCCTTGAGGTTCCTTAGGTTCTTATTAAATGACGAACTCAGGCTTTTTGGTTTCGTGATAATGATAATTGGAAATGTTTTACTCGCCTGTCCTGGAATGTTGGGATACTAATTATAATATCAAGGTCCACCCACACAGTCTCAGTGCCTCCCCCATTTGTATGTGAATTTCTAATGAATTGAAGGCAGCTAACCCTGCTATAGGGAAAAATACAGAGATGGAATTAGCGCAGAAAAGATGTGATAGCATCAAGTGAAGTCAAATGGTACCACACATCACTGTGTCGGTGAAGGCCGTAGCAGGGGTCCCAGCAAGAAAAGGGATGTAAGAATGGACTTGTCACACTGTACCTGGCAGTGTAGGCTCTCAGGACCCATAGGACTCGCTCAGGAGATACTGACATTGTCTGCAGGTATTTCAGGCCTGAAAAATGGCATTAGTCTCATTACATTAATGTAGCTCATCTGAATTTTACTGTTTGAGTAATTTTGTGTGTTTGTAAATGTAGTTGGATCTCTGTAGTTGAAAAAGTGCTAAAGGAAGTTTATGCTCTGTACTGAGTACTATTTGTACTGTTCGTGCATTTTAAGAAATAGTATAAAGCCGGGCGCGGTGGCTCACGCCTGTAATCCTAGCACTTTGGGAGGCCGAGGTGGGTGGATCACCTGAGGTCAGGAGTTCAAGACCAGCCTGGCCATGATGGTGAAATCCCAGCTTTAAAAAAAAAAAAAAAGAAAAGAAATAGTATAATTAATAGTTGGATAAAAGTAGTTCAATTTAAATTTAAGAATCGAACACAAAGTAATTTAATCGGGCATCTGGCAGGACTAGTTATTCCCCTCAGAGGTAGCCGTGAGGTACCTGAGTTTGAAAGACCCCGGTGCAGGAATCTAAGCTCTGGGAGGCAGACAGAGGTTTCCAGTCATCTCTGTGTCATTCATAGGGCTCCTTTGCATGTGTTGAACAGTTTAGAAATATTAGCTGAGTTGAAAAGTTAGGTGACGTAATTTATTTTCTGCCTTGAGATCCTGGAAGTGATAAAGTCATTTGGAGAACTTGAGAAACACTCCCAAGGAGAGTGACAAAAATTACTTATGGGTTTGGGGAAGACACTTTACAGGGGAGCAGATACAAGTCATCACGTCTGTTTGTACGTGCCGCCAACAATTACCTTCCACATTAATGAAAGGAGGCCTTCCAAAACTAATTTTTCTGGTTCTTTTTGTATGTTTGTTTTTGGAGCAAGTGATAAAGTTTTCTTGTGGATACTTGCGTGACCTAAACACTTGCCAGGATTGCAGTAGCTGGCAGCAGCCTGAAGTTTATTTTTTACAGGCGACTCCTCAGCTCAGGGACAGTATAGGCTTGATTGCAGCGGAAAGTTGGGGTGAGCTTGGGCCTTGGTGACTAGCAGAACGGTTTGTCATATTGCTAAATAATCAGTCATTCATTTATTAGCTTTTTATTCTGGGAATTTTAAGGATGCACAGAAGTATAGAGAATCATGTAGTGAACCTCCATGCCACAAAACTCACCACCAGCTTTAACAATAGCCTACTCATAACCACTCACATTTACTCTGTCCTCCAAGCTACTTCTCCCAGCTCACATTAATTTTGAAATAGATCCCAAACATCATATAGCTGCATGTATAAATATTTCTATGATAGTTCTTAAACATAAAGACTCCTTTATTAAACAGCCATTGTTACTCTTTGAAAAATTAACAGTAGTCCTTTAATATCATTAAATATCATCATTGTTCAAATTTCCAATCGTTTAAAAATTGCATAAGTGTTTTTCTCCTTCAGCTTAATTTCTTTGAATTATGATTCAAGTAAGGATTAGACATAATGATTGATTGCTTTACCATTTATGTCTCTTTTAAGCTACAGATCCCCTTCCTTTTCTTCTTTTTCCTGTAATTTGTTGGAGAAACTGGGTAGTTTGTCCAGTAGAGGTGTTTATTTACTTTTGAACAGATAAAACATTCATGTGGTATGACATTCAAAAGGTACAATATGGTAAAGAGTGGAAAACCTTCCTCCCAAGAAGCAGTCAATGTTACTAGTATCTTGTATATTTTTTCAGATATCTTTTATGTGTGTCCCAGCAAATATGTGTGTATCAATATCCCTTTTCTTTCTTTTTTATGTAACTGGTAGCATATTGTACATGTTGTTCTGCTCCTTGTTTTAGTCACTTAACATGGAATTATACATGTTAGCAAATTTTTTTTTTTTCTTTTTTGAGACAGTCGCACTCTGTAGCCCAGGCGGGCTTGCAGTGGCCGGATCTGGGCTCCACCTCCTCAAGTGATCCTCCTACCCCAGCCTTCCCAGTAGCTGGAACTACACCACACCCTGCTAATTTTTATGTTTTTTTTTGTAGAGATGGGGCTTCACCATGTTGCCCAGGCTGGTCTCAAATTTCTGAGCTCAAGTGATCCATCCACCTTGGCCTCCCTAAGTGCTGGAATTACAAGTGTGCGCCATGGCACCCAACCAAATTTTAGCATTTCTACATATATTGTTTGGCATCCTATTACTTTTTCTCATGTATCCAATTATGTCAATACTATTTTCTAAAAATTGAGGGACATACATTATTCCTAGGATTATGTGATTGCGCTAAAGTCCTCACAGCTGAGAAATGTTTTTTTTTCTCATCTGTTCAGGAGGCATTTATTGAGCCCTTTCTCTGCTGGATGCTGTCCCAGACTCTGCCCTGAGGAGCCTCCCTGGGGCCTGGACACCCTGTGCCCCACTGTGGGCCACAGAGGAGGCTTTCCACAGTACTAGCTGAGCGTCCAGCCCCTTACAGCTCCTTGTGTGGCCTGAGCTGTATTCACACTGTAGGCATTAGCTTCTCAGGTTCCAAATATTCTGGTTGTAGTTTCCTCCTCTATTCTGATCATGTAATAAAGTGCTTGCTCATTCCTGTCAATGATGTTGACAAATGTACCCTTCTAAATAGTGGGATGGGAAATGCCAAGTAGATTATAGCCAAGGATATTTTTCCCAATTTAGAAAACATAGTTGCTTTCCCTCCATCTATCATTAATATCACCCATCAGTCTATTTATTGACTCTACATAGAAATTCTGGATGTTACACTGAAATTGCAAGAGAAATCAGCACTTTGCCACAAAAGAGCTTATAAGGGGAATGCAGATTTCTTTAAGTCTCTCTATGGATGGGCAGAGAGGCCTTATGGAGCTTCTGTAAGTCTAGAGTATCGAGTCTGAAGTGGTCAGAATCTATCCAGCTCTGCAAACAGCCTATAAGATGGATGGGTGCCTTGCTTCCCTGTATTTCTAGAGCCTTACCAGGGCCTGGCACAGGGAGGGCCCCTGGGCCTCAGTTTCCTCACTTGCATTAATAGTAACTCATAGCTGTTGTGAGCACCAGATGAGGTGGATGCCCTTTGTCAGTAAATTAGGCACTTAGTATCCACTGTCAACACAAATGCATTCTGTGACATGTTTGAGGAGTAAATGAGGTAATGTATTAAAATCACAAACACTTTATAAACTATAGAGCTACACAAATAGGACAGTTTGTTGTTATCTAGCTTTGTTCCTTCATTTAAAGTTATCGTGATTTAACCAGGCACAGTGGCTCATATCTATGATTCCAACACTGCGGGAGGCTAAGGTGGGAGGATCACTTGAGTCCGGTAGTTTGAAATCCGCCTTAAAAACATAGTGAGACTCTGCAACAACAACAACAAAAAATTTAATTAGCCAGATGTGGTGGCGCATACCTGCAGTCCCAGTTACTTGGGAAGCTGAGGCAGGAGGATCACTAGAGACCAGGAGTTAAAGGTTGCAGTGAGCTATGATTGTACCAGTGTACTCCAGCTTGGATGACAGAGCAAGACATTGTCTCTATAAATTAAAAAAAGTAAAAATAAAAGGCTGGGTTCAGTGGCTCATACCTGTAATCCCAGCACTTTGGGAGGCCGAGGCAGGTGGATCACTTGAGGCCAGGAGTTCAAGACCATCCTGGCCAACATGGTGAAAAATACAAAACTAAGCCGGGTGTGGTAGCACACACCTGTAGTCCCACCGACTTGGGAGTCTAAGACACTAGAATAGAATTGCTTGAACCCGGGAGGCAGAGGTTGCAGTGAGCGGAGATCACTCCACTGCACTCCAGCCTGGGCAACTGAGCGAGACCCTGTCTCAAAAAAAAAAAAAAAAAAAAAAGAATAAATAAAAAATAAAGACACAGTGGTTTAAAGATAACAGTATCAGAGCCAAAAAGCAATACTAGTCCCTAGGATGAGAGTCTTTGATCCCTAACTTATGGTTCACAGATTTAGTATTTTGTCTGGGCAAGCTAGTAGAGGAAATAATGCTCTGGAATGGGAGAAGGAATGTGTGTGTGATCCACATGTTTATCTGTAGAAGATACTCAAATTAGCATTGGTCGTGATTGCTCACGGGCAAGTCAAGACCAGACTAACCAGGCTTGAGGACCTAGACATTTGGCTCTGGACTGGGATCTTCCAGCCTTGGTGAATGAAGTCTCTCCTTTGTCTTCTCTGGTGAGCATACCACTGCCAGGTTCACATTGTGCTGTTAATTTTTTTTTTTTTTTAAGAGACAGAGTTACCCAGGCTGAGTGCAGTAGTGCAATCATAGCTCACTGTAGCCTCAAACTCCTGTGCTCAAGCAATCCTCCCACATGCCCAAAGTCACACGACTAGTAAATAGTGTAGCTGCCATTCAGGTCAATACTGTCTGTCTCCAAAGCCTGCAAGTAGCCTCTCTACCCCACCACCAATGCACACCCACAGAAAGCATCTCAATGAAGCAGAAATCTTTGTGGAAATATTTTTCCATTTTCCTTAGATGTTGAAAAGGAACCTTATTTTATAATTTACCAACCTCTTAATCTAGGTTAAACTATAGTTAATTGTATTAAAATTTATATTTTCTGGACCAAATAAGCTTATGTCAGTTGGAAAATACCATAGACAATTTTGTTACATTGTATGTTCTGGAGAGAATAGCAGAAATCATGAGTCTTCTAATAGTATTTCAGTATTTATCTGAATGTCAATAATCAATGGGTAGTTTTCCATCTACCTTCTCTCTGGGGGCCTGGCCTTTCTTCTGCTTCCTCCAACATCCTGTTTTATCTTTGAATATATTTCTTTATTTGTGAGACAGCAGTTTCTGGAATAGATCTGTATGTAACTCTTTGAGCCCAGTGAGATGTTCTTGAGACAAATGGGGAAAGTGTGAAA
Source organism: Cacajao melanocephalus (assembly GCA_963573385.1). Taxonomy (NCBI): domain Eukaryota; kingdom Metazoa; phylum Chordata; class Mammalia; order Primates; family Pitheciidae; genus Cacajao; species Cacajao melanocephalus. Next base: position 15,280 of record CAUYLG010037882.1, read on the forward strand.
GAAATATGCCTTGGGACAGTAACTCCTCTGAGCAATGGAAAGGGAAAACTTTCATTTTTGAATGGATAATTATCTGCCTGAACTTTGAGATGTTTTTTAAAATATCCAACAGCTGCTGACAGCCCAGGCCACAGTGAGCTTCTCTCCTGATATACAGTGGCGTGGCAATTACTCATAAAGTCCTGTACCTCTCCGCCTAATGTAATACTCTCCTGGTAAGAAAATTCTGTTCAGAGAACCACAATGGTGATGTTTTAGGCTAATGCCACAGATGTAGTCAATCAGTAAATATTTACAGAGTGTCCGCTATGTACTCAATGCCCTAAATTTAAATTTGTGTAGAACTTAGACGTGAGGATTGAATTACAAGTGCATAGAACAGAACCCCCAACAGAGACATGAATCATCACTTTTATATAGAGATGAGACTAGCAAATTTTCTAGTTATGAAAAGGTAGTTACATAGCATGAAGGTGAGAAATGGTATGATTTTTAGAGCGTGGAAGAGATGGGCCCCCAGTGAATATCCTTGTATACTTCAGCAGATTGTACAAAACCAGTTGGATGCCATCAAAGGCTTGCAGTGGGGCTCAAATGGTGAAAGCCAGTGCTGGTCCAACATCGCCATTGATCAGGTTACATGTAGCCAAATAAATGCTTCTCACACCTATGTCCTCATGTCACCCCTCACATGAACAACAGTGCACAGCCCTACACGCACAGCCAGGCAGCACCTGTGTGGCATCATCTTCCAGACTGACATCTGGAATCCCCCTTGTAAGGAAAGCACTGAAGCTTCATTCCGCAGTGACTCACTGCCACTGCTCCTAAACACATCCCTCTTGTCCGTCTGTCCATTTCCTGACCGCCCAGCATTCTTGGGCCCTGGCTCAAATGTGAGCCCAGCCTGATGTCTGCATCCACCCCTCCTCCTCACCTTTTCTTCTGTTCCATCTCTTCCACTCGTTCTCAGCTACGAGTCCACCTCCTTCTTCCTTCTGCCTGCTTTGTTTGAATTCCTCCAGTGTTTATAGTTGGTACTATATAGTTGGTACTTATACTTTAGTACTTCATTGGTACTTTGATGCAACCTAAAGTTGGTACTTTAGTACTTCATTATATACAGATTTGTTGTACTATTTTCCAATCATTTTATGGATGCTGTATATTATACTTCTTTTATAGCCCCCATGGAGGTTAGAGTAATATCTTTGGTCCCTATGGGGAGTGAGGTGGAATGTCAGGAGGGCATAGTTTGCAAAACATCCCCCCAGTGGGATTGATGTCTCTTCATTTGCAAGCAACTGCTTGATCTATGAGGGTGTTCCCTGCTTATGCCAGTGAATTAATCTTTGGTAAGTGGGGTAATTTTCTTTCCCAGTCTCAGAGAAACACTTCTGCCATTTCTGATAAAATCATCTTCCTGGATGGCCAGTTCCTTACCTCCCAGGAAACTGATGAGGAGGCAAGACAAATGTAGTAGGAAAGCCCAGCAGAGGAAAAGCTCCTGCAGTGTGAGTGGCGTAGCTGTCTGCTTCATGTAGGGCACTCGTACTCTGTAGTGTAGAGCATTTTTTAGGTGGACTAGAGGTGGACTCGGAGCAAATGCGTGCCTGGTACAGGCAAAGTTCACACAAAAAAACAAAGAAAGAAGGCTGCTGGTAGGCTGGGGTGGCAGGTGAGATTGCCCTTGGGCTTTAAAGAAGGCTGAGGAAACTTAGTTCCGCAGTGGGAGGCAGGAGTGAGGCCTGGAACGACCATGGAGTGTTTGTGTTGGATGATGGGAGAGAGGAACATTTGAAGGCATGAACTTACTTCTGTCCTTGAAAAAGCAATCCACTGAACCCTAAAATATATCAACCCAGAAGGCTTCCTTTCGAGTTTTTATTTTTTAGATCATTCAGTAACCTTAGTGCAAAGATGTCATAAAGCCAAGCTTAGGACTACCTGTGGACCAATTCCCACGCTCCTCATGTGTTAAAATTCCTTGGCAGTAGCTTTAAAACTAACATTTTTCTAATCTTGGAATTTTTAATAAAGCAGCTTTCTGCTAAAGAGCTCAAAGCATTTTACAGACCTTGTCTTGAGGATATCTGCATATTTTATCATTATAAGTCATTTTTTTAGCCTACAGAATTTCATCTTCTTTCCTTCAGTAACATGTAATGTGACCTCCCTTCTCCCATTTTATAGAAGAAAAACCAAACCTTCATAATGTTTAGATAATTCACCCAAGGTCACTTGGCAGAATTTGGAATCAAGTGCAGGTCCTCTGGTTCCAAAACTTCATCCCTGTGTCATTCAGTTATATCACATGGACTCTTAAACTGAGCCTCAAAATCCTCCAAAAGTGCAAGTGACCTGCCCAGAGCTGTACAGCACAGAATGTTCAGAGGGGTGGGGGGTGTAATAACTCCAGATGCCACTGGAGACAAGTAGTGTAGAGGCATAAATGGGATCCCCGCCGCTTCTGACATCCAGAATCCAGAATCTCTGGGTCTTTCCACTTGGGTTGTGACCTACAAGTGGGGAGCAAAGCTCTTTAGCTCTCATCATCAGAAGGACTGATGGCAGAGGCTGGGCAGAGCTCCCTGGAAGCCCCGTGTTGAGGCTGGCCTGTTTAGCACCAGGTCGGTGCCTATCTCACAATACCCCTTCCTCATGTCAAGCACAAATCAGTCCTTCATCTTTGTCTACATTTAGCTGGTGGCATTTGTCTCCTAAGACTTGGTCACAAAGGAATCCATGTGACCTTCAGGACTGTTGGTCTAAACTGAAAAAAGATTCTGTTTCTACTCACTGTCTGAAGTATTTATAAAACAGAGATAAGTAAAGCCTGCCTTGAAATGCTGTGCACATTAGGTACTGTTGCCCCCAGAACCTTATCTCAGTCTTGGAAGGGCAAGAAGCCCAGAGCTTTTCCTGCTGTCTATCCCTGTGTAACAGGCCAAGCCCCGAGGGGCGCTCTTGCTCCCAGGTGGCAGAATTTAGCATCAGAGAGCCACACAGCTGAGAGAGATGGGTGGACGAGTGACCTCAACTCTGGCCAGCTGGGGTGAGTAGGCCAAGCAGGTCTCTCCTTTGGCAGGGAAGGAGAGGGGCTTGGCCTGTTGGTCGTTGGTCGGATTTCCTCACAGATGCCTGCCATGGTGAAATGCAAGATTGTTAGAGTTATAATGGGTCGCTCGTGTTAATGCTCTCTCATTAAGGGCTCCAGAGCGTGTTTTAGCTAAGTCCTCGGGGCACTGGGAGGCTTGGGAAGCCAGAACGCTCAGGAACAGGGAGTCCCAGTTATTTTTGTTTTCTCATTAACTGAGAGTAGCTGTAAGTTCTTTTCTGTTGCAGCTCTGGGTGAAACGTTCTTTGCCTGCCTGAGGGAGTTCCATGGGGTGAGTGGTTCTTCAGGCAAGGGCTGCGCCAGGCGCACTGGGTCTTGCCCTCCCACCCACCTCTCCATTTCCTCCTTCCAGAAGCTTGTTTCCAGACGTAGAAGAGTAGGTGGCATCTGTACTGTTTCCAGGACATGCCCAGGACAATCAATCTGGAGATGCCCTCTTCTTCGGTTGTATCCTTCTCTTAAAAATTCCAGTAAACTAGGCGCTTGAGTTCATTGGGTTCTGCTAAACTGTGATTTTGCTTTTGATATTACAGAATTTAATTATGGTATAAATTTTTAAAAATACAATGTTTAGGACAAATCTCACTATTCAAGTGCCTGTTCTCTTAGAAAATCTAGACCCTTCCTAGAGGAAACATCTGGCTTAGGATTTTTTTGTTTGTTCTCAGGTATGGATTGATGGCTTCTCAGTGGAAGAGAAAACAGTTTTGACTGTGATTTTACTAAGTGTTTTACCCATTCGTTCTCTCGTAGACAGTACTATTCTTTCAGCAGGGTTATTTGCTATTGGGAGAGGCCAGTTTCCCTTCAGTATTTTAGTAAGGGCACAGAAAAGTGCCCAATTAAACACTCATGTTTCACTGGTGACTTAGTCTTCAGATATTTTTAGTTTAGCAACTTTCTTTGGTGGAAGCTCAGGGGTTAGTAGCCATTCCTGATACTGAAATGTGAGTTTCCCGTTTTCCTGCATTGGATAATTTTACTCCTCCTGAGAACGGGTAGACCATTTTCTGAAATTCCAACAGGTTGAGTGTGTGACCTTATGACTTTGTGGAACTGTTTATGGGACATGATGATCACCACTTATTATCCAGTGATTTATTAAATCTAACATGGTTCCATTTTAGAAGAATCAAGAAGAGTATGTCCTGGGATTAATTTTAAACTCACTGGAGGAGACCCAAGCAGTCAATCAGCCAGCGAGTTCGTTGCTAATGAGACCTGTGTGTCAGTTAGGAAGGGGTATGTTTTGTAGTCGTTTCTACCTGTCAACTTAGGTTATTTGCTGAGGCAAAATGGAGGAAAATTTAATAGTGGAGATGGTAATAGCGAATATTTTGGGGTACTTACTGTATGCCAGGCATGTTTTAAAATGCTCTTTATGTATTAACGTGTTCAGTTTACAGATGATGTTGAGAGGGATTAAGGAACTTGCCCCAGGACAAACACTGCCCCTGGATTTGCCACTGGCTGTCTCACCGCAGGACTGTGCCCTAAACGAAATCTACTTCTTCAACCAGGTGGAATTGGAACAGAGAAATCCTTTAGGGGTTTGGTTTGGTTTTCCTTGAGAGCTATTGCCTTAGGAACCCATAAGTATCAAAGCTTGTTATGTTAGGTCCTTTTGGGTTGCAAGGAAGAAAGATCTCCCCCTTCCCCAGATGTCTGGGTCTCTGAGCTCCGTCACTTTGCTGTTAGCTGAGAGGAAAGAATGGTTCTGAAAGCTCAATCACAGAGACAAGCCAAGCCAATAAGTATTTGTTCACAGAATGCAATTTGTATTGTGTTCACGAGTCATCTGTGGGTGTTCGTGTCAGTTAGCTATCATCTGAATTGATTGGAGCTTGTCTGAGTAACAAGGGGCCTTGCAGAAGGATGTGGCAAACAGTCCCTTCAGCCACTAAGGACAGAAACGTGGAACTCTCGAGTCATGAGAGGTGATTTGGGCATATTCTCTAACCATTCTAGAAGCTAGAAGTTTGAAAACAAGGTGTTGCAAGGTTAGTTTCCTTAGGCTCTGAAGGCAAGGCTATTCCCTGCCTGCCTCCTCACTTCTGATGGTTGCCAGCCATCCTGGGCATTCCCTGCTGTAGACACGTGGCTCCAGTCTCCACTTCTCTCTTCACATGGCCTTCTCCCCTGTGTACCTGTGTGCAAATTTCCCTTCTTCCAAGGACACCAGTCATGGGGTTAGGACCCCCGCCAACCGGTACGACCCCATCTTGACTTGGTTACATCTGCAAAGACCCAATTTCCAAATAAGGTCACATTCACTGGTTTCAGATGGACATGAATTTTGGGGGTTACTATTCAGCTTGCTACACCAGATAATGGGTTTCCTGTGTTTGAGGTCTCTCTGCTCAGTTTATTGTTTCTTTCTGCACTATGAGTTATGTACTGTCAGTGAATATTGATATTCCAAGGCTGAAAGAGTCACCATGCAGGTGGAATGAATATGATGAAATTGTTGGCACAGCTGAAAGAAAATATGTAACTGTTTAATTTATTCGAAGAAAGAACAAAGGCCCTGCGGGTCTTTAGTTCTTATGAATTTTACTATGAAGTAGGCTGGAACATGGCCATTTTCTGTTACAAAGTACAGCCATAGTTTTTTTCCTGTCCTCTTTAGCCAACGACTGCAATTCTATCCCTAGAATCTCAGTCATTTCTAGCTAAAAGAGACCTTTGGTATCATCTACTTCTAATCTAACCTTCTCATTTTACAGATGGTCTTTAGGGCTCCAAAAGATAAAGTGCCTTGGTTCAAGGTCATCAGCCAGGAAGGGGCAGAGCAGACACCAGGACCCAGGTCTCAGAGGCCCAAGACTGGAGAGCCCCAAGACTGGAGCTTTTCCTAGTGCAGTGGTGGTTTCTTGCTGCATCTGTGCCTCCATCTTAAAATAATGCTTTTAGCCGGGGGAGAGCAGAAAGAGGCGTGGGAGACACAGCTCAGGTGGAAATACCAGTCAAGCCTGTCTTAGAGACCAGGGTGACACTGGGATTTCCTTTAGTGACTAGATGCTGGGCATTTGGCAGCACCTTGGTTTTTTCTTTGTTAATATAGAGACTGTAAATGGAATTCCTACTACCATTTACAGCACCGAAATCCCATTCATAAAATGGCAGGGGAGGTGTGGGCCAGCCAACAGTGGAGGGATTGCCACAAGTACACAGGAAGCCCGGCCCATCATGGAGGTGGAGCTGGGTTTGGGGTGGGGGTAGGGAGATGCTTCCTTTTCATCTGCGACCTACCAGCCCTCCAGCTGTTCTCTGTGACTTCTTTTCCCTATCTAGGCTGCCATATTGGCCAGGCTCATCTCAAACTCCTGGTCTCAAGTGATTCATCCGTCTTGGCCTCCCAAAGTGCTGGGATTACAGGTGTGAGCCACCGCACCCAGCCTTATTGTTGTCCTTTTTTTTTTTCCAAATATTCTTCATCTGTGGTTGGTTGAATCTGCAGTTAAGGAGAGACAGCTGTACTTCATTAAATAAAGCTGGGTTCTAGATCTTGCTGCTCCATGAGTCCTTCCTTGCTTAATTTTTTTCCTGGACTGATGATTTTTTTTTTTTTTTTTTTTTTTCGAAACAGAGTCTCGTTCTGTCTCCCAGGCTGGAGTCCAGAGGCACAATTTGGGCTCACTGTAACCTCCACCTCCTGGGTTCAAGCAATTCTCCTGCCTCAGCTTCTCAAGTAGCTGGGACTATAGGCACACACTGCCACGGCTGGCTAGTTTTTTATATTTTAGTAGAGACAGCGTTTCACCGTGTTGCCCAGGCTGGTCTTGAACTCCTGAGCTCAGGCAATCCGCCTGCTGCAGCCTCCCAAAGCGCTGGAATTACAGGCATGAGCCACCGCAGCCGGCCAGATTATTCTTGTCTAAGCTTCTAAAGTACTTATAGCCTTAGCATAAATTTCTTTTCTTCCTGGTTAAAATGAGAATTTACTTAACTGCCATCCTGCGCAATGCTAGGTGCACAGGAGGTAGTCAGGTACTTAATTAAACCTGCTGAAACTCAAGGGGGTGTCCCCAGGGACATGCAGAAGTGACCTGTTCCTCAGGACGTCAGGCAGAAGCCTTGGATCGAGGCTGTGGAGTTGGACCACAATAATTATAAATCTCTCATAGGATTGCCTTCCCTGAACTGAATTGAATTTTAAAACCGTCGCATTTTTTGAGGGTTGTGGAAATTAATTCTCTACTGCATTTGCTATTTAAAAAAAGTTGTGGGAGGACATTGTCTGTCACATCACTCAAGGTCCCCTTACATAAAGTCCCACATTTTTTTTTTTTTAAATAATTCTGTGCCAGATAAGCCTTGTTTCTAGTGAGTATCTGTTATGCCACTGGGTGTCAGAGCACAGTATATGTTAACTCTCTTGCCATTTTGGAAACTATAGGTCTGACTGGGTTTCCCCTTTTCTCCTGGCAGTCAGAAAGCTCAGATAAATTAAAGCATAATCACAGCCAGGCTTGGTGGCTCACGTCTGTAATCCCAGCACTTTAGGAGGCTGAGGTGGGTGGATCACAAGGTCAGGAGTTCAAGACCAGCCTGGCCAACATGGTGAAACCCTATCTCTACTAAAAATACAAAAATTAGCTGGGCGTTGTGGCAGGTGTCTATAATCCCAGCTACTCAGGGGGCTGAGGCAGAGAATTGCTGGCCTTGTGTTGCCACATCTTCTGATTTTATTTCCAAGAGAAACCTGGGAGGCAGAGGTTGGAGTGAGTCGAGATCACACCACTGCACTCCAGCCTGGGCAACGGAGTGAGACTATGTCTCAAAAAAAAAAAAAAATTAAAGCATAATCACATGCATTAAAGCTTTATCACATACATAATTATGTATGTTGACATATGTATTTTCTAGGTTTTAAAAATTTCTTAGATTTTCTTAGTTGCTATTTTAAAGCTTTGTTCTAATAATAAAAATATTTATAGTTATGAATTCTGTGAAATAGAAAAAAAATTGCCAACACTTATAACCCAGTGATTTTAGCATTCATAAAGATTTGAGTATATCATATTTCCTTCTGTATCTTTAGAAACTGCCAACTAAAAGAGTCTAGAAGTCACAGTGACTTCAACTGTTGATTCTCTCATGTAAAAGAAGTCCTGAGATAGGCAGTCTGATATGGGGGCTCCATTAAGTTGTCAGGAACCTAGATTTCTGTCTCTCTGCTGTCCTCTTAATGGGGATCCTAGAGTAACCTCAAGGTCACTTTATGGCCCAAGACGGCTGTTAGAGTTGCAGCCATGTTTTCTGCATTCCAGGGAAACAGGAAAGGAAACGGGCAAGCGAAGGATGTACTCCCTGCCCTTTAAGGAGCCTTCTCAGAAATTAGATCAACCCCTCCAGAGCTGACCAGAATTTAGTTACATGGACTCACCTAGGTAAGGGAAGCTAGGGTATGTAGTATTTTTCAGCTGGGCACATTTCACAGGTTTTTGCTAGTAAGGATGAAGGGGATACTTACTATCAGAAAGCAGTCAGCAGTCTAACACATTTCCAGATCTTTTACTATGCATATAGATTCAGTAAGGGTGTTTTCTTGAAGCTGTCTCAAATAGTTTGTGGAAAGAGTTCAGGTATAAATAAACCTCAATGAAAATATCAGTCAATAAAAGGCGCTACATCTTGTTATCCTATCAGCTTTGCCACTGCCTTTGCATCATTTTTTCTATGAATTTTTTATTTATACATATACTGATTGTATATTTTTAAAATATTAAGTCAGTACAGACCTATTCAGGGCTAGAAGGGACCTTAGATGCTTTTCTCCAACGGTTTCATGTTCAGATGCTTACAGGGACCATTCTGGTACCATAAATGATTAAAGCAGGCCAGGGGTTTGTGGTGGAGAAGTAGTGGGGACTGTGGCCACCTGGAGAGAGCTCACCAGGTCTGAAAGGGGCAGCCCTGCTCAGCTCTGTCCGTTGTTGCCATGTGAGAATGCTGGCCCTGTGTTGCCACATCTTCTGATTTTATTTCCAAGAGAAACTAGAAATGTAGATTTTTATCTGAAATCTCCTAGTGTTAATAATTTGGCAACAAACAAATTAATTTTTTTTTAAATGCCAGCTGAATGCAACACCACCCCATGGGCTCTGGTTTAGGACCTTTGATCTGGCTCATGCCCTGTTTTTCATTTTTCAGCCAAGCCTGTAGGGTCAGGTGACCTGTGATGTGGCTGGAGACTTTGCTCTTCCAGCCTCACCTCACCACAGCCTGGTCTTCTATGACTAATTTGTCTCAGAATAGGAACAGATAATAAAAATAGGAAGTTGGGCAAGACTGTTCTGAAGGTTAATTGATTAAGTCCTTCACCGGGCTTTGATTTTCTTCTGAAGTCATTTTGGTGTGGTGGAATCAGAAAAAAAATTGGGCTTGAGTCCCAGCTGTCCTGTTTACAGCTGTCTGACTTTGGGCAAGCCTCTAGTGTCTCGTGTGTCCGCCACACCATCCATTTGCTTGCCTCTCTTTCTCATTTGCTTACCTGGCTTCTAGTAGCACAGCATGGTGATTAAGAGGAGGGTCTCTGGGGCCAGATATGAACTCTGGCTTTTCTACCCACCAGCTGTATGACACTAGACAAGTGACTTAAACTTTGTATGCCTCAGTTACCTTGTCTATAAAATGGGGCAATAATAGCATCTACTTCATAGAGTATGGGAAGGATTAAATGAGCTAGCATATGTCAGGTTTGAAGAACAGAGCTTAGCACATAGATCGTGGTGCATCAGCATTGGCTGTTTCCCCCACGTTCTTTCTTTTCCTTCTGCTGCTTTAGAAGCCATAGATCTTTCAGCAGCTTCTAACAGTAGGTTCTGCTTGGGGCCCCCATCTCAGCAAGCACTTAGCTTCTGGTGCTTCTCAGCAGCCAGCCTCTGGCCCCAGTCTGAACTGACACCCTGCAAGCGATGCAGTCCCTTTCCCATTGCTTTTGGCTCTGTTCTGTTTCTGGTACCTTGTTTTTGAGCCCATCTGTGCCCTATTGCTTTTCTCAGCTCATATTTTTTTTCTGTCGTTGCTGTATGTTTGGAAAAGAACAAATGAGTCGACTGGCTGTGCTGTCTTGATCTCAAGCCTTGCTCAGTTATTTCATTGGTCACACAGAGGTGATACCTGTCCTGTTAGGCATTTCTGGAGATTATGTTATGAGAAAAGGTTCAAAGCAATGTAAATTGCCGTTAGCCAGAATCAGGAACAGAGCGGAAAACTTGTCCTGGAAACCAGAGAGAGCCTGTCAGTCTTGGTGGATTCACAAAGCCTTCTCGCAGCAGGCTTGTTAAAAAGGCCAGTCGTTCAAGAGGTTGGCATACATATTAATTAAAGAAATTGTCTTTTCTCTAAAGACTTTAAATGCAGAGAAACTTAGACTGTGCTTACATTTCATTTAAATTGCTTCTTTTTCATTCTTTAAAACATCACCATCCAATCTTTTTAACTTTTAGGTTAGTTTGAATAAGAGATCTGACTGACCTGCCCAACTATACAAATCTTCAAGGAAAATCGTGTTTGCAGTGAGAAGAATAAGTAACATTGGTATGTATTGCTGAGACTCTTATTTTTGCTTCTCCTCCCCTTAAGTTAGGAAGCAGTGAGTAGAAGTGGGAAGGAAAGGATTTCTTTTTTAATTCAGTAAGTCCACCCCAAACCAACAAGGAAACTGGTAAGAACTACTTGTTGCATTACCCTGTTCTCTTTCCAACAATGGTGATGAGGAAGAACTTCCACCTCAGTTCCATATTACCGACATGTAGTCGGAGAATTTCTGGTGGATTGTACTTTTGGCCCTCTACTAGAGTGTGGAGACGTCAAAGCCTATATTAACAAGCTGCATCATCTTGGACGTTTCTTTGGCCTCAGTTTGGCATATGTGGGAGGACTCGGACAAGGTGAGGAATGGAAGCAGCAGATGAAACCTCCTGAGCATCTCAGTGCAGTGCTGATTAAAGTTTCGAACCCTCTCCCCAGAAAACTACTCATGTGCGCAAACTTTCACATGATTTCAGCAGGTTCTTAGACCCTAGGATTCCATAGGGAACCCACAGAACCCAAGTTAAGGATCCTTGTTTTAGGGGTTTATAGATAGTTTCAAGAGATATGGCTCCAGGAGTAAGGGGACGTGTCACCAGAAGTTTTTATTTTTTATTTTTTTTTGAGATGAAGTTTCGCTCTTGTCCCTAGGCTGGAGTGCGATGGCACGATCTCGGCTGCCTACAAGCTACGCTTTCTGGGTTCAAGCGATTCTCTTGCCTCAGGCTCCCAAGTAGCTGGGGTTACAGGCATGTGCCACCATACCTGGCTAATTTTTGTATTTTTGGTAGAGTCGGGGCTTCACCATGTTGGCCAGGCTGGTCTCGAACTCCTGATCTCAAGTGGTCTGCCCGCCTCGGCCTCTCAAAGTGCTACGATTACAGGTGTGAGCCACCATGCCCGGCCCAGAAGTTAAGTTATAAGAAAACTATCTCCTCACAGAAATTTAATGTAGCTGAGATTATATTTATGGTCTAGCCTTGATTTGAAATTGTGTCAGGTAAGTTTTAAAAAATCCTTATCTTTGCCGAGCATGGCTCACACCTGTAATACCAGCACTTTGGGAGGCTGAGGTGGGCGGATCAAGAGGTCAAGAGATTGAGAGTATCCTGGTCAATATGGTGGAACCCCATCTCTACTAAAAATGAAAAAATTAGCTGGGTGTGGTGATACATGCCTATAGTCCCAGCTACTTGGGAGGCTGAGGCAGAAGAATCGCTTGAACCCAGGAGGCAGAGGTTGCAGTGAGCCGAGGTGGCACAACTGCACTCCAGCCTGGTGAAAGAGCGATACTCCGTCTCAAAAAAAAAAAAAAAATTCCTTTTCTTGCCCTGATGGTGGAAGTCTAGTTACGGAGCTGTGATCTTAGATTTCCTTTCATTATTGAATTGGGAATCCCTGCCAGAGAGTGTCTGCCAAAATGACCTTGAGTTTAGAAAAGGGTTTCTGAGTCTTCTCCGGACTTGCTGTAGGTCTTAGGATAGTTCGGTCAGTTACACCCCTATCACAGTTTTTAGAAATTGTTTTGTCCTGCCAATTCTGTCTCTGTCACTGGCTACCAGAGCTCTCATGATAACTGTTTTTAGCAGAGGCTACTTGAAACCATTTCAGGGTTAGGTGTTGCCATAGCTACCTTGGCTGTGAGAGTTACCATTTTCTCTTTTTTGTTAGCTTGTGGTTTCCCTGATTTATAAGGTAACAGCTGACGTTCTGTTTTTCTGCCAAGCAGCAAGGAGAATACTGGATTTTTGTTGCTGTTGCTTTTGTTGTTGATGTTTCGTTTTATGTTTGGAGGGGGGTGTGTGTGTGTGTGTTGTGTGTTGTATATAAGGTAAAGTTACTTCAAAACATGAAATATTGTGATAGCTTGGGAAAAGCCAGATAAGCGTATAATTTTCTGTACTCCAGTTTTAGATTTTGGCCTAGTGGTCCAATTTGCTCTACTTTGAAACTAATTTTGGACTAATTACTTTTAACCTAAGTTTGGACAGTTACATAGCCTCTGCAGGGCAAAAACAAAAGCAAAAACAAAACAAAACTAGCCAAGCTGCATTTCACACCTGAAACCTTTAGAAGCCAAGGCCACTGTGACCTGGGCTGAGTCTGACGCAGACTCCAGCACTGGGGAGCCTGTGGGGAGCAGATGGCTGAGTCAGGCCGAGGTTGCTTCATCTCAGCCTGTTCTGCAAATAAAGGGGTGAGGCCAGCAGGCAGTACAACCACACCTGGTGGCACCAGCAGTCTCATCCGCGTTTCTATTCAAGGCTGTAAACATAACACTCACACACTCCTGGGGCACCAGGTGCAGGTTAAGTGTACAGAGAGGAAAAAAAAAATGACCTGTTAACAACAATCAAAGTACTGCCCCTGTCCTTTTGCTGCCTCTTTGATCTTATCTTTCCCCCTCCGATGAAAGACACTATTCTCAGCATTTTACAATTTGCTCATCTGAGAAATACTCATGAGAGTATAAAAAGAAAAACACACAGTCCTGAGTTTATCTGTGCTCAGAACTGTTTGTGATTTGGATTATGGCCAGTTGATTAGGAGCTGTAAAGTGCAGGCGGTTTCTGCCTGGGAGGACCCTGTGGATATATCTGAATTGTGGCACACCATCGCAGTGTCTTTTAGCCCACCATGCGTCTGTAGTGCAGTGGGCACCACCCCTCCTCACTGTGCTTGTAAACCCAGACCTGTGCCTCTGTTCCCCAGATCAAGATGAATGCCATGCTGGAGACCCCCGAGCTCCCCGCCGTGTTTGATGGGGTGAAGCTAGCGGCAGTGGCTGCTGTGCTGTACGTGATCGTCCGGTGCTTGAACCTGAAGAGCCCAACAGCCCCGCCTGACCTCTACTTCCAGGACTCGGGGCTCTCACGCTTTCTGCTCAAGTCCTGTCCTCTTCTGACCAAAGAGTGAGTAGACCTCATGCCCTGTATATGCTCACCTGTAGATGTATTTGGCTTTGTGTGATGTTCAAAGAATCTACTCCCATCATGTCCTTAAGGCATCAATGGAATATGGCGTCACTGGTGTTAAAATAGCCACAGTCTGATTGCAGTCCAGTGTTTGAATCCGGGAGGGTAGGAGAGAATCGGATCTTTGTTGCCTGAAACACTCCTTCCTCACAGTGTGATGTCATTATCCGTGACAGAGACTTTGCAAAAAATTGTTGTCATTTGTAGGTGGATATGGAAATGTTGGACAATATTCTAGTCCTTTAGCAAATGCTTTGCTGCCAGTTCTAGGACAGAGAAACTATCCTTACCCAAAATAGTTAATAAGCAACAAAGCATAGATCCATTAGTTGAATACTGTCCATCTGCCTTGTTGTTAAATGTACCAAGTATTAGCCAAGAGAATGCACTTAAAGAGAGTGCTTTGTCTGAGTGAACCAGGTTTCCATATAGAAGCCCAGATCTGTTTTTTGTTTGTTTTGAGATAGAGTCTTACTCAGTCACCCAGGCTAGAGTACAGTGGCATGATCTTGGCTTACTGCAACCTTTGCCTCCTAGGGCCAAGCGACTCTGGTGTCTCAGCCTCCTGAGTAGCTGGATTTACAGATGTGCTCCACCTCACCTGTCTAATTTTTGTATTTTTAGTAGAGATAGGGTTTCGCCATGTTAGCCAGGCTGGTCTTGAACTCCTGACCTCAAGTGATCTGTCTACCTCTCCCTCCCCAAGTGCTGGGATTACAGGTATGAACCGCTGCACCTGGCTCCAAATCTGTATTTTGGAGGCGGCAGGGGCAGGCTCTGATTCTGATAGAGGAAACCATAGTTGTAAAATGAAGGGACTCTGTACTCTGTGTCACACATACTGTGTTCAAGAGATGCAGTGTTAACTTTTTCCCTAGTGATGTCTTCTGAATGACTGTGTCTTCGCCCAGGGCTCAGGCCAAGCCTTATGCACAGTCGGTTTGAATTCCTCACTCTTTTCTGGTCATGCTGCTTCACTCGTTTGTGCTTCTTCAACCTTACTCCCTTCTGCCTGTGCCTTCTCAGACTGCAGCTACTCAGAGAGATGTCTTGCTCAAGTGTGCCCCCGCAGCACATGACCCAGTGGATAGTGGTAGAAGCTCTTCTGTGCATCCTGATGCCACCTCTCATCCCCTCTTTTGGCTGTTGGGGACACTGGGTGAATGAGTCTCTTCTAAGAGCAGACAAATGGGCAACAAACACCTGAGAGTTTGGACCCCTGCTTAGTGTAGTTCTCTGGTTAATTTTCACATGCTGTTAGCCAAGGCTGGACAGCTACCGTCATGGGCTGTGGGTGTTCCGGGTGTTCATGTGCAGTACTCTTACATGTTTTCTCATAGTTGTGACAGTGATGCCATGACCCCAAATCAAGAGAGAGATTGCCTAATCGTGGTGGACACCGCTATAAATGTCATCATATTGAATTTGGAACTGCTTCTGCTGAGGGGACTTTTCCTTACAGTAGGCTCCACAACCAGTCACAAGACCAAGGACATGGTATTCAGTTAAAAATCAACCTGTAAAGGGTGTGCACAGTATATGTTTTGAAAATCGTCTAGTATTTTCATACTTGTATTTTGAATGTTCCTTTTTTCTTTTGTTTTCTTTCTTTCTTTTTTTTTTTTTTTTTTTTTTAAATAAACAGGATCTCACTCTAGCCTGGGCTGGAGTGCAGTGGCATGATCTCGGCTCACTGAAACCTCTGCCTCCCAGGTTCAAGCGATTCTCCTACCTCAGCCTCCCTAGTAGCTGGGACTGCAGGCATGCGCCACCACACTGAGCTAATTTTTGTACTTTTTGGTAGAGGCCGGGTTTCACCATGTTGGCCAGGCTGGTCTTGAACTCCTGATCTCAGGTGATCTGGCTGCCTCAGCCTCCCAAAGTGCTGGGATTACAGGCATCAGCCACCACACCCAGGCTGCAATTTTAAATACTTAATTTAGATAAATCAATAATTTGGACTGGCTACTGTCATTTGCACCCACTTTGAGCTTTCAATTTGGGTAGGACTGCTGGGCCCAGTTCTTTCGTCGTCTCATTTTTAAAGAGCTCTTAAAATCCAAAGTATTTAAAACCCTGCAAGTTTCTGTGCAGATGAGTGCAAATTTCCACCCAGCACTGGTTCCTGAGTCATTAGAGGGAGGAGGCCATGCAAAAGCTGCTGTTGCCCAGGCTCCAGAAAAACATCATGTAACGTTTCATTCTGTACTAATTGTTCATAGTGTAAAGGAAAGCTGATTGTGGCAGTTGGTTTATCTCCTTTTCTTTTTTTCCTTTAAAAAATAATCCAGAGACATTAAGCCCAACGGTTTCTCTTTGCTTTTTTCCTTCTCTGGCACATTTTCTTGGTGAGTCTAAGTTGTGACCTCTACTGAAATGGCTCCTACCCACCTCCTGTTGTGGAGGTGCATCCCCAGCCCCATCTCCTTGGACCTGGTGGTTATGTTGAGAAAATTAGCATCAGCCTGACCCAGGGGCATCAGCACAGAGCCCCCTGGTCATTGGCTGATTGCCACCCTCTCTTCTGGTACCCGAACTAGGGAAGGGTGGAGGTCAGCCTAGGTTAACAGCAGACCTGGTGATTGTTTAGGAATTAGCTATGGTTTGAAGGTGTATGTGAAGGAACAATTTCTCCAGAACCAATTTACTTCCAAAACCTCTCCCTTTGATTATAGGGCCAGCCCTCTTAGAGCATGTTGGAGCATTGCTTAAGCAGCTAAATTCTAAACACCTGAGTAGTCTGACTTGAACTTGACAATTAAAGGGCAAAAGGATTCACCTTATTGCCCCCCCATCCTTCCACTCACCTCGTATTTCTGATTTAGATTCTAATTTTAGGAATCACTGTATCCTATGTTCATGTCTCATATCACCAAAATGTTTTCACGTTACTACTCTCTTTTGTCTACATTACTACTGCATTTGAAATTTGTTGAGTACCTTTCATAGGCATTATACCATTTAGTCTTACCAACCTTGAGGTTGGATTCATTTTTCCCTTCATTTTAAGGATGAGGAAACTGGGAATAGCAGAGAGGAAAACTGAACCCAAACTGGAGTGTGACACCAGGTTGGTCGCTGTCCTATCTGTGGGGAAGTGAACGGAGACTTTTCTTGGGTACAGGTGAGAGAATCGAGGCAGAGGCCAACCCCTGACTAGAGTCTCTGGGTGGCCTTTAATTCTCATCTGACCCTCTATTTCTGTCACTCCATCAGAAGCTACTGTCCCCCCTGGTCTTTTTCTGTGTCACATGTCTGTAACAACCTCCCATGTGTTGGAAGCTGAGGGCAGGAAACATGTCTGTTGGGAGGGAAAGTGCTTCTCCTGGGACTTTGAAGATTTTTTTCCTACAAGGAAGCCTGTCTACAGCCTTCCCAAGCACTCGCCTGGGCTGGAAAGTTCTGTTAACTGATTTACAACAAGCTGTTAGTATTATTCAGTAATTCTGACTGCAGGTAGCTGGTTATTATGACGTGCAGAATCAGGACATGTCCTTCCTCTTGGTTCTGGTATAGAAAAAGTGCTGACAAAAGGTGAACATCGGAAGCATGCTATGGGAGCAGGGATTATTGTTTTCCCCTCTTAGCATTAAGGTCAATTCGAAAATCTGTTTTAAGATGATTTACCCAAAGATACATTATAAATTAATCTTTTAATGTCTGGAGGAAAACTTTGCTTTAATGGAATGCTATGTCTCTTGTTCACTTAGAAACAGATCAATATTTACCTAGTGATTCATTTTTGGTTCTCACGAAGTGTTTGCTCTTAGTAAAACAAGCAAACCAACGCTCAGTTCAGAATTATAACAAAAATCTAGATAGTGATACAAATCTTTTTTCTGAATAAAAACTTTAATGTATATTCATTTTTTTAAATGGAAAAGGTAGAGCACACAAACATCTGTAAGTGCTATCTCTCTCTCTCTCTTTTTTTTTATTTTGAAACAGAGTCTTGCTCTGTCACCCAGGCTGGAGTGTAGTGGCGTGATCTCAGCTCACTGCAACCTCCACCTCCTGGATTCAAGCGATTCTCCTGCCTCAGTCTCCTGAGTAGCTGGGACTACAGGCGCCCACCACCACACCAGGCTAATTTTTGTATTTTTAGTGGAGCCGGGGTTTCACCGTGTTAGTCAGGCTGGTCTCAAACTCCTGACCTCGTGATCTACCCCTCAGCCTCCCAAAGTGCTGGGGTAACAGGCATGAGACACTGCGCCCGGCCCTATAGCTCTTTTAGAATTTGTCTAACAAGTTCTTCAGTTTTTAGCAGAAAACGTCCCACATGAAAAAAAAATTATAATTCTACCCGGGGATAATGCAGTGTTAATATGTGAGCGATCATTCCTGTGGTTTTCCTTTTGCTTATACTTGCCCCTACAAAATCATGGTGATAGATATTGTTTGGTAACCTGCTTTCACCAAACCATGATGAACACTGCCATGAGCATTCACCCACGCTGCTACCTATCTACTTACGTTTGATTTTGTATAGCTTCAGAATCCTGTCATTCATTCAAATTTCCTGATGGCTGCTGGCAGCAGTTGCGTAGAGAAAGAGCCTTGAATTGAAATTTGGACTAGGATGCAAATCTAGGTCTTCTATCTCTAAGCTGGCCACCGAACCCTGGACAAAATGATAGCCCCTCTAGTCCTTGGTTTCCTTCTGTGTAAAATGAAATAGGCATGTCTCCCACTATGCCCTTCAGCACTGACAGCTTCTGATTCTGGTACCCTTGCTTGGTAAGCAAGCAACAGAGTGGTCTTTTTAGGGGAAGGACCCTGGGAGAAGATCCCTGGCTGCAGGGTAAAGAGACTGGTTTTCTTGTGTGTTTGTCCTCTTCTAGCTATTCCCAGCCCCCGTACTCCTGGACAGGCTGGCACTGTTTCCCTTCAGCTTTTTTTTAAAGTACTTTTTTT
>CAUYLG010037884.1:0-27177 GCA_963573385.1 Cacajao melanocephalus
GCTGCTTGTTTGTTATTTTCATCCCTTATTCCTTCCTGTCTCCATTGTTAAGCACAATTATTGGCAAAAAAGAGGTTTTTAATACCCATTTTTAGACTGCATTCTAGCCTGGGCAATAGAACAAGAATCTCGTTCTCTCTCCCTCTTTCTCTTCCTCTTTCTTTGTCTCTTACATTCTTTTTTTATTTCTTTCACTCTCACTTTCTTTCCTCTCTTTTTCTTTCTTTCAAAAAAAAAAAAACAGGTTCTAATATGAATTGACCTTTTAAAAACTAACTCCAAGGTACAATTGGGATCCAGGTGGTTAAGCTGGTTGATTAGAAGGATGGCTGCAAATTCTGTTTATAGCAGATAAGTGTTGATATATGTCAGGGGGAGTTGATATTATTTTAGGTGGTGTGTGTGCACACACAAAATTATTCTTTTAAAGTATATTGTGGACTGAAAGTTTGTGTCTCCCCAAAATTCATAGGTTGAAATCCTAACTTCTGATGTGATGGTATTAGGAGGAGGGGCCTTGGGAGGTGATTAAGTCACGGGGGTGGAGCCCTCATGAACAGGATTAGCTCTTATACAAGAGACCCTAGTGAGTGTTCTAGTCCACTTTCCATCAGTCCAGGGTGCAATGAGAAGTTGTCCATCTGTAACCCAGAAGAGGGTTCTTACCAGAACCCAACCATGCTGGCACCTTGATTTCAGACTTATAACCTCCAGAGCTGTGAGAAATCAATTTCTGTTGTTTATAAGCCATCCAGTCTACGGTACTTTGATAGCAGCCTGAACTAAGACAACATGCACTCGAAAAATATGTCCAGCATCAACCTTTCGATACTAAGGATATTTTTGCTTAGGTGAAGTTCAGTATAAACTTGAAATAAAGGCATTACATGAATAGCTGAATAGGTGTCTTGAAGATGAGTCATTATGAAAGGGGCACAAGACATAAATCTAGACTGAGAAATTCCCCACAGGCCTAAGTAAGGTGTTGGCCAGGAGCACCATTCATGAATTCATCCTTACTCAGTAACGGCATGGGAGTAGTTCCATTACATACAACTGTGCATTACATACAACACACAGCATTAGCATGGGCTGTGAAGTTATTCTTTTACTGTATACTGTGGACTGAAAGTTTGTGTCTCCCCAAAATTCATACGTTGAAATCCTAACTCTCAATGTGACTACATACAAGTGTGCAGAGGCCATACAGCACTAGCATGGACTCTGAAGCCAGCTGTCCCAGGCCCAGTGCCTGCTCTGCCATCCGCACCTCTGCGGTCCTGCACGTTCCCGAACTCTAGGTCACAATTTGCTCATTTGTTAAAGTGAAGTGATGAGGAGCACCTGCCTTTTAGGGTTGTTGAAGGAGTAAACTGTATAATCCATGGAGAGGATTTAGAATGGGCAGCACACAGGAAGCATTCAGTAATAGTTAGCTATTATTACTGTGTTTAATTACTGAGCACTGTGGTGAGCTGTGAGATTTACAAAAATGAATCAGACACCATCCTCTCTCCTAGACGCTTGGAGCCTTATGGTGGATACAGATCAGTAGATAGGGACAAGTACTCTGATAAAAAAGACAAGTGAGGCTAGGCACAGTGGCTCACATCTGTAATCCCAGCAATTTGGGAGGTCAAGGCAGGAGGATTGCTTGCACACAGAAGTTCAAGACCAGCCTGGACAACATAGTAAGGCCTTGTCTCTACAAAAACAAACAAAACAAAACACAACACAACAAACAAACAACAGAAATTAGCCAAGCGCAGTGGCATGCACCTGTGGTCCTAGCTACTTGGGAGGGTGAGGCAGGAGAATTGCTTGAGCCAGGGAGGTCAAGGCTGCAGTGAGCTATGATTTTGCCATTGCACTCCAGCCTGGGTGACAGAGCAAGACCCTGTCTCAAGAAAAAAAAAAAAAAAAAAGTGAGAGAGAGAGACAAATTAATTTTAACAGCCCACTGGGTCTCAGCATGGCTGCCTTTTAGAATCACCTGGGCAGCTTTTTAAACAAATGCCAATACCCAGGTTCCACCCCAACTAATTACATTAGTCTTTATGGAGGTGAGGCTAAGATGTCAATGTTTTTAGACCTCCCCAGGTGATTCCAGTGTGCACCAAGGTCAAGAACTAGAAGGGAGAGGGAGACTCAGAGATGAAGCAGCATTTGCCCAAGGCCGTGAAGCATAGGTTGCAAGTAGACTAGCAGAAATGGGGAGGCATGCGAGGTGGTGATGGAGAAATTTCTGTCAAGTGGACATGGAGGAAGGCACATGAGAAATGTAGAAAAAGATGAGGTGGGGGTGGGTTTGGGGAGAACTTAGGGGGCAGGTTATTCAGTTCAGTGGAGGTATGGGGGTTATGAAAGGCAAGGCAGTTAGAACAATAATTTGGAGTCAGACTGAGGAAGTGTTGAGTGACATCTTAAGGAGTAGGTGCTGTGGAAGCTGTCTGGGCTCAGGCAGCCTCACTCTACCTCACCAGGAGGGTGGGCACAGGGCAAAGGTGCTCACCAGCAGCAGAAGCAGTGGAGGGTTCCATCACAGAATTCTGAAGTGGAGAAGTCCCCACCTATTCCCAGAAAAGAGACATCATGTGGATGCCCACAACAGAGAAAATATGGAGAGTCAGAGAGAACAATGGCATCTGCCAGGCAAAAGTCTTTCTCTTGCCTTAACCCCTCCTCCCTGAACTCACACGCATGAGGGGAGGGAGAGGAGAGGAAAGCAAGTCCACCTTCTTCCAGACTGCAAGAACCTCAGGCCATGGGGCAAGGCAGAGCTTGGTTCTCGCAGGAATTGGGATGAATGTTATAATGAATCTGAGATTAAAGTTTAAAGTTGGATTGGGTTGGGCACAGTGGCTCATGCCTGTAATCCTAGCACTCTGGGAGATAGACGCAGGTGGATCACCTGAGGTCAGGAGTTTGAGACCAGCCTGGCCAACATGGCAAAACCCCGTTTCTATTAAAAATACAAAAATTAGCTAGGTGTGGTGGTGCATGCCTGTAATACCAGATACTGGGGAGACTGAGGCAGGAGAATCGTTTGAACCCAAGAGGCAGAGTTCGCAGTGAGCCAAGATCGTGCCACTGCACTCCAGCCTGGATGACAGAGTGAGACTCTGTTTCAAAAAAAAAAAAAAGAAAGAAAGTTGGATTGAACAGGACTTTTGAATCACAGCAAGTCTGGGGATGTGCCTACAGTGTCATAAAGAATTAGGAGAGAAGTTACCCATCAAATATCTACTATGTGCTTCCCACTAATGGGGGCAGTAAGAGTACAGCTGTGAATGAGACTGACACAGCCTCCGTCCTTGGGGAGCTGAAATTCTCACAAGGGAAAAAACCACAGTGGACAAAAATACAGATAAACTAATAAATCTCACAGATGACTCAGGTGGTGAGGGTTGCTAAGGAGAAAAGAAAAAGGCAAGGCCGTGGAGGGTGAGGTGATGGTGCTGGCTATTGAGACAGTAGGCAAGGTTCTCTGAAGTTGGCGAGGAGATGAGGAGGCAGCTCTTCTGACCCCCAGGCTGGGTCCACTGCTCTGAGCTACTCGGGTCTCACAGACCGCATGGTCCCCAGTGCTCATCACAGAAAATGAAAGGGGCTATGTCTAGGTCGCCCCCAGCTCCTCCCGGATTGGGTTTCCTAAGTGCTGCAAGGCAGTGATTCTTCTCTGTGGTTCCAGAGCTGGACATACAGGAAATAGTGATTGAACTTTCTCAAAACAAAATAGAAAACAGTAATGCCAGCTGAAGGGAATAGGAATTGCTAAAATATGAAGTGGACCCCATGGATCTAGGTGGCCATCAGGATCTGCCACAATGGACACCCTCTGAATGAGGAAGAATGCTGGGAGTACTTCTGTAACCTGGAGAAAGAACCCTAATGGAAGGGACATGGTTCAGAAGAACTCCAGGAACAGAGGAGCCCCTTGCCTTTCTGCATGGCCCCATGACACCTTCTCCAGCCTGTCTGCTTCCCTGATTTCCCAACTGCAGTGATGTCTCCTGCCTTGGACAGCAGCTGTGGAGGAGCAAGATCTGCTGGCTCAGGGCAAGGAGAAAGTTTGCCTGAGGCTCTTCCTGAGTGAGAGTTTTATGGCCTTTCCCAGTGAAATTCTCAGCTCGAACTTAAGCCCTTATTTTGAAATTTTTTCTTCTTCTTAGATCGACATTAAAAAAGAACTTAAGGCTTCTGCTTCTGGGAAGATGGAGCACACACACTTTCTCCTGTTCCTCTCACCAAGGACAATGAAGAATCCTCGTCATTATATGGAAAAGATACATAAAAGGACTCTGAAAGGTGGAGAAGAGAAGGCAGATCAGCTGAGGACCTGAGGAACAACACGATGGTAAATTCCTTGGGTTTTCTTTTTGCCTCACGTACCCCAGAGTTGGAGTTGAAGAAGTTAGCAACCTGGAAGCACCTACAGGCTCTGACACACACACAAATCCTTCCCGGAAGCCTATTCTTTCTAACTAAAGAATCAAAAAAACGAAATCTAGCAAGATAGAAAACTTTTAGTCAATGATCACACTACTCCAGCCAAATACCACAGGACATTCTGTGGTCTCACCATCACCCATGCCAGAGAAAGCCAAGTGGGGAGCTAGACTTCCAACTTCATAAAGCCATAATAAGATATCCCAATACCTCTGCGAAGATGGTATCTGTAAGGCTAAGTAGGGAGCTGAGATTCTCATCCTCACCAGTTGGTAATAAGCTCTCCCCACCATGGTGTCTGTAGGGACCACACGGGGAGTCTGGACTTCCAACCTCACCCAGCAGTAATGAGGTACTCCTCTGTCTTCCCACTGGGGTGGTGTAAGAGGAGCCCGAGAGGAATTAGCATCTCCAGCGGTAATGAGACCTCCACTGTTGTATCAGTGGAGATCATGTGAGCAGAAAGAACTCCCACCTCCACCCAGCAGTAATAAGGAGTGCACCCTCCATCTCCCAACAATGGAGGCTGGTGAGGAACCTGGACGTTTGCCTCCACCTGACAGTAATGAGGTAGCAGCCCTGGTACTGCTGGAATGGTGTCAGGGAAAGCCAGCTAAAGTAGAAAGTTTAAACAAGATCCAGTCTCACAATACGAAAATGGTCAGATTTCAGTTAAAGATAACTTGTCATATCAAGAACTAAGAAGGCCTCAAACTTAATAAAAACAAGGCAATCAATAGATGTTAACATGGAAATGAGATGACAGAGATGCTAGAATTATCTGCAGCCTCTGCCTCCCGGGTTTAAGCGATTCTGCCTCAGCCATCTGAGTAACTAGTATTACAGGTATGCACCACCAGGCCCAGCTAATTTTTGTATTTTTAGTAGAGATGGGGGTTTTACCATGTTGGCCAGGCTGATGTTGAACTCCTGACCTCAAGTGATCTGCCCACCTTGGCCTCCCAAAGTGCTGGGATTACAGGTGTGAGCCACTGTGCCCGGCCTCTGACAAAGATTTTAAAGTAGCCACAACAAAATGCTTCAATTAACAATTGCAAACATTTTTGAAACAAATGAAAAAATAGAAAACCCCAGCAAAGAAATAGAAGATATAAAAAAGAACAAAAATGGAAATTTTAGAATTGAAAGGTATAATCATGAAAACAAAAAGCCCAGTGAGTGAAATCAACAGCATAATGAGAGAGGCAGAGAGAAGCAGCAGCAAAGACCCTGTTAGTAGAGACAACAGACAACAACAGAAAAAGAGAGAGACCAAGAGAGTCAAGATACAAATTACCAATATCAGGTATAAAACTGGATAGGAGAAGGTTATAACCAATGCTACCCACATAAATTTGATAACGGGCAAAATGGAACATTTGCTCAAAAAACACAAGCTATTATAACAGACCCAATATAACACAAATGATGTAAATATCCACAACTATTAAGAAAATTGAATTCGTAATTTAAAAACTTTCAGGCAAGAAGTCTCCAGGCCCAGAAGATTTCACTGGAGACTTCTATGAAATGTTTAAAGAAGAATTACACCAATTCTACATGAACTCTTCTAGAAAACAGAAGAGGGAATGCTTACTAATTTCTTTCATAAAGCTAGTTACCAAAAACTTGATACCAAAACCAGATAAATATGGCACCAAAAAAAGGAAAAATACCCTACGGATCAATATGCCTCATAAGTATAGATGCAAACATCCTTAACAAAACATTAGCAGGTAGATTTCAGCAATATGTAAAAAGAAGTATATATCATAACCAAATGGGACTTACTATATGTTTGCAAGCTTGATTAATATTTGAAAATCAATTATTGTCATCCACAATAGTGACAGACTAAAGAAGAAAAGTCATATGATTACAGCAGTGGATGCAGAAAAAGTATTCAACAAAATTCAATCCTTCATTCATGGTAAAAACTCTAAGGAAGACAGTAACAGAGGGTGCTTCCTCAACTTGATAAAGACCATCTACAAAATAAAAATTGAAAACTAACATTATCCTTAATTCCGAGAGACTGAATGCTTTTCTCCTAAGAGTAGGAGCAAGGCAAGGATGTCAACTCTCACTATTTGTATTCTACATAGTTGTAGAAGTTCTAGGCAGTATATTAAAGCAAAAAGATAAATATAGGGCATACGCATTGAAAAGGAAGAAATAAAACTGTCCGTATTAGAAGATGGCATAATTGTCTGCTTAGAAAATCACAAGGAATCAACAGAATAAATCTCACAATTAATAATTGTGTTCAGCAAGGCTGAAGAATACAAGATAAACATGCAAAAATAACCTAGATTTCTATATACTAGGAATGAACCCATGGGTACTGAAATCAAAGACACAATACCATAATAATCACACAAAAATGCAATACTAAGGTGTCCATCTAACAAAACGTGCAAAACTTGTATGCTAAAAGCTATATAATGCTAATGAAAGAAATCATGGGAGACCTAAATAAATGGAGAGACATACAATATTCATGGACTGGAAGACTCGCATAGCAAAGATGTCAATCTGCCCCAAATTGGTATACAGGTTTAATGCAATTCCTATCAAAATTTTTAACACTTGTAGCAAGACATTTGCAGAGATAGATGAGATTATTCTAAAATGTATATGGAAAGACAAAGGAATTAGAATAACTAAACTTTTTTTAAAAAGAAAAATAAATGGATGAATCAGTCTATTTGATTACAAGACTTCTTATATAGCTACAGTAAGTAAAGTTGTATGATATTGGTGGAGACATAGACATATAGAACAAACAGAATAGAGAATCCAGAAGAGATCCATACAAATATGCCTGGATGACTTCTGACAAAGGTGTAAAAGTAATTCAATAGAATAATGATAGTCTTTTCAACAAATTGTGCTAGAGCAATTTGACATCTATAGAGGAAAACAAAGAACCTCAATCTAAGTCTCACATCTTATATAAAAATTATCTTAAACTAGATCATGGACTTAAACATAAAATGTCAAACATGAAACTTTAAGGGAAAAAAATAAAACTTCTGAGACTTATGGTTAAAAATCCATAAAAGGCCAAAGACCAAAAGCAAAATCTGTATAAAGAAAATATGATAAACTGGAATTCATCAAAATTAAAAAATGTTGCCCAGTAAAAGATCCTGTTAAAAAGATGAAAAGGGAAACTAGAGAGTGGGAGAAAATATTTGCAAACCACATGTCTGACAAGAGACTAGTATTTACAATACATTTAAGAGAAAAAAAACAACCTCTTAAAACTCAACATTAAAACAAAATAATCCAATTAGAAAATGGGCAAAAGACATGAGGGGGGATTTCAATGCAGAGGATATACGGATGGCAAATAAGCACATGAAAGATGTTCAATCTCATTAACCATAAGAAAAATGCAAATTAATACCATAACGAGATATCACTACGCACCCATTGAAGTGGCTAAAGTTAAAAATAGTGACTATTAAATGCTGGGAAGGATGCAAGAAACTCAATCACTCATACATTGCTGGTAGAAACATAAAGTGATACAGGCAGAATAGAAAAGAGTTTGACAGTTTCTTAAATAATTAAACATGCAGGCAGGGCATGGTGCAAGTGCCTGCAGTCCCAGCTATTCTGGGAGCTGAGATGGGAGGATCACTTGAGCCTGAGTGGTTGAGCCAAGGTGGCACCACGGCACTTGCCTGGGCAACAGAGCAAGATCCAACTTAAAAAAAAATAAATAAATTAAACATGCAACTATAGCGATTGCACTCCTGGTCATTTCTCCTAGAGAAGTGAAGAATTATATTCACAGAAAAACTTATACATTAATGTTTATAGCAATGTTATTTACAATAGCCTCGAAATTGGAACAACCAAACGTCAAACTGGTACATACACAGCATGGGATACTACTTGGCAGTCAAAAAGGAAGAAAAGGACTGATATCTACTGATACACTCAATGATTTGGATTAATCTCCAGAGATTTATGCTGAAGGGGGAAAAAGCCTATCCAAAATATGGTACCCACTGTATGATACTATTTAGATAGCATTCTTGAAATAATAAAGCTATAGGAATGGCGAACAGACCAGTGGTTGCCAGGAGTTAAGGAAGGGATAGGGGTGAGAGGGACATGGATGCACCTGTAAAAAGCAGTATGCGGTATCCCTGTGGGGATGAAAATGTTCTCTATTTGATTGTATTGTTGTCAATATCCTGGTTGTGATATTGCACTATAGGTCTGAAGACATTACCGTTGAATGACACTGGATAAAGGGATAACTGTACTATTTCTTGAAACTGCACATGAATCTACAATAATTTCAAGGTTAAAAAGTAAAAAAAAAAAAAGATTTATCGGATAGTTCTGAAAGAGTAACAATGAAGAACCACTTAAAAAGTCTGACTTTTCGAATCTGTAGCTAAATAAAACAGCATGTGGTTTTAACATGTGAAATTAATCTAGAACAATGTGATGGAGTACTTTGCAGCCATGAATTATTTAAGGAGTATGTAATGAGAAACGAAGTGTCCATGAAAACAACAAAAATAGCAGCCTTTATGTGTCGGTCCCAGTGCTGAGCTTGCTAAAAAGATCCCGCTTAATTCTTACAATGATCTCATGAAGTATGCACTGTTTGTAATTCCAATTACACTGATGAATAAATTAATGCATGAAAAGAATAAATAACTTGCCTAAAGTCATAAAGTAGAGTTGGGATTTGACCCCAGGCCCAACTGATTTCAGAGGCCAAAGGCTTTTAAATGCCATGCTGCATTGATTCCATCTCCTTTCCTTAGATGTTTACTCAAATATTATCTTTTCACCAAGGCCTTTCCTATTTTAAGTTCCTGCCACTTTATTCCTCTTCTCTGCTGTATATTTTTCTACTTTGTTACCATCAGCCATGCAACATATGTTACTGTCAACCATACAACATGTGTTGGCATTAGGCATACACACATGTCGTATGACTGATGATAAAGTGGTAAAATTCCAAATATATATGGGGATTTAGTATATGATAAAGATGATACCTAAAATCTATGGAAGTGAAGAATTTTTAAATAAAAGATGTAGGAAAAACAGAGCAGCCATCTGGAAAAAAAATTAACTTGGTGTCACAACTCAATCCTCTTCCAGGATAAAATCCAAACGAATTAAAAATACTACAAGGAAACATGGAAAACATCTTTTCATTTTGTATTGAGAAGGATTTTGTGTGTATGACTAGAAATCCAGAAGTCACGAAAAGAAAGACTGAAAAGTCAAAAAATGTTTACAAAAACATTCATTGGCCAGGCTTGTGTGAAGAAGGCAGTCATGCATTGCTGTTAGAAGTATAAATTAATTCAATCCTGATGGGGGGCAATTTGGCATTATGTACCAAAATTGTTAAAAAAAAAAAAAAAAGAGAATATGTTCTTTTACCCAGTATTTCAATCCATAAGAGTTGATGTAGAGGGTAAACCTAAACTCACACGTGTGAACTAGCAAATGTACAAGGTTATTCATTGCAGTGAGGTTAATAGTGAAAGTCTGGAAGCCAGCCAAAGGGCATTAATGGGGTCCTGGTTAAATAACTCGTGGTACAACCATTCAACAGAATACTCTGCAGGTGTTACAAATGAGGAAGCTCCCTACAGATACAGAAAGTATTGTTAACTGAAAACAAGCATGGAATAGAACAGAGTGCATATTATGTTACCGTTTGTATAAAAAAGAATGAATATGAATTTATGTTTTATTTCTTATATATGCTCAAGGAAGCCCTAGAAAGATACATTAAAAAATACAAACAGTAATTATCTATTGGCATTTTGTAATTTTTTTTGTTTTGAACGAAGTGAATATATTACGTATTAAAATTAACACTAAAACAAAATATACATGATTAAGTTAAAAAAATTAAAAAACATCAAAAGGGCCAAACTAAACACAGTTGGGATGAGAATCCAGCCTTCAGGCCACAAGTGTGTGGCCCATGCTTTAAACGTGTTATTTGTGGGTGCTGCCGCTATTCTTATCAGGCCTCCTAATCATTCTCAGCAAACAACATTAGACAGAAGCAGAAACATTCTCCAGGAAATACCTGGAAACTTTTAAGCAAACAGGTGTCCGTGGTGTTAGCTTGTTTGTCATCTCTGTGTAAGAAGTTTCTATATATTTTCTTTTTTGTTGGCTTCAAAGAGCAAACAGGAACACGACTAAAGTGACTACAGTTTGTCATGTTGAAAAATAATGCCGCCTTATCATAATTTGATTGTCTATAATAAGGCCTATATAGAACTTCTGGCACTTTCTTTCAACTGTATATTGTCAGCTGGACTTGACTCCTTTAAACAAGATCTACATTGTTAAAGTGAAAATATAAGGCAAGGCTTAAAAAGCCTTGTCTGTAATGATTTGTGATGCCCATCTAGATTTCCTCATTGCCCAGCACTGATTTTACTCTGAATCGTAATACCAGGAGTCAGTACTGAAAGTACAGGTGAACACAAGAAAATCTGTCTTAAGGCTGGGCACCGTGGCTCATGCCTGT
Organism: Cacajao melanocephalus; assembly: GCA_963573385.1. Lineage (NCBI taxonomy): Eukaryota > Metazoa > Chordata > Mammalia > Primates > Pitheciidae > Cacajao > Cacajao melanocephalus. Next base: position 10,988 of record CAUYLG010037884.1, read on the forward strand.
AATCCCAGCACCTTGGGAGGCCGAGACAGGCAGATCATGAGGTCAGGAGTTTGAGACCAGCTTGGCTAACATAGTGAAACCCCATCTCTATTAAAAATACAAAAAAAAAAAAAAAAAAAAAAAAAAAGAAAAAAATAAAATATGTTTCTGAAAAATGTTGAATGGTACTTGTTTTACTACCCTGAGGACATAACCTCAGGATATTTAAGGCTCATCTCGCATGGGGGCAGCAGAAGTCTAACTCAGGGCCTTAACGTGGTAGATCATCATTTAATCCATAGTTACTGACTGATGTGGAGATGTTACACTTGTAAGATTAAATAAACCAGTTGTCTGTTGTTGTGATAGGTGGAGGGGGGAAACAAATCTATCTAAGAGAGCAATGCCCACTTTCCTCCCATATAAAGGTTTTCTAATTTCTCCCTCAGCAACTCCTTTGCTTGAGGGGTAAATGAATTTGTCAACTTGAGTTCCAATGGCATGTAAAATGTGGGTAGAGAATTGAGCAATAAAATATTCTTCTCTTGTTTCCCTTTTGGCAGCAGGCTTTGCTTTGGGGATATTCCTAAGGATACATGAGTTGGTACACTCTTAAGCAGAGTCCACTTGTGTGTGATTTTTTTTCTTTTTTTTTTTTTGGGATGGAGTCTCGCTCTGTGGCCCAGGCTGGAGTGCAGTGACGTGATCTCGGCTCACTGCAACCTCCATCTTTCAGGTTCAAGCAATTCTCATGCCTCAGCTTCCTGAGTAGCTGAGATTATAGGTGTGCATCACCATGCCTGGTTAATTTTTGTATTTTTAGTAGAGATGGAGTTTTGCCATATTGGCCAGGCTGGTGTTGAACTCCTGGTCTCAAGCAATCCTCCTGCCTCAGCCTCCCAAAGTACTGGGATTACAGGCATGAGCCACCACACCTGGCCAGTATGTGTGATTTAAAATGGAAAAATATTGCTATAGGCAGAGTGAGTGAAGAGTGATTCGCAGGGTAAGCCACATTGGGCAAAAGGGATTTGTGGAAGATTCTTCTGTTCCATGATTAGTTCCTAACAAGCACAAACTTCCAGGCTGGTAACAGCATTTGACATTTACTAAAGGAAAAATACCCAATGTTAAAAAAAAAAAAAACTAAAAAAAACCCTGTCTCTAAATACAAAAAAGCTAATAATCCACAGCCTAGGGAACACATTTGTCATCTGTTTAACAAACACTTCCCCAAAGTGAGAAAACAGTTTTGAATGCTGCCAGAATTAGGCTGTAGACTTTCTAAGAATTGTTAAGCAATTCTGTTGTGCAAAGAAAGAAAGAAACAGTCACATCCTATTCACTGACTGTTTAAACACCTCCCTGTTTCTGTTCCTCACCCAATTGTAATTTTCACTATCCCCTCCACTTTCTATCTCAAAACTCCATCTATTTCACTCAGAGCTCTTTCTAAACTCTGGAACTGTTTGCTTGTTAATTTTCTTTCTTTTTTTAAATTGTTGGTCTCTCCACTAGAAGGAAAGCTTCCATGAAGTACATTGTTCTATCTGCTGTGGAACCTAAAATCATTCCTGGCACACAAAAAAGTGCTCATATTTGTTGCACAAATACATGAAAGTATCCACCCCTTTCATATGTTGCTTAACACTGGCTGCCCGATGGACTTTCAGGCTGGAATGACAGATGGTCATCTAAGTAGCTTCAAATTATGCTAAGTTGCTATGAAGGATGAAGGAAGTAAAGTGGTCCACGATGGATGTATTGACTTGATTCTCAGCTCTACCCCAAAAAATAACAATGCAAGTGTTATGATGACGACAACCTACATGGCTGCACTGCTGGGAATCATTTGGTGAACTGGAGAGTGGGTGCCCCGTCTTAAGGGACAGTAACAACTCACATCCGGTCTGCAAATCTAGGGCAAAACTATCCATTGTAGGGAAGGCTGAAATAGAATTGTAATGACATATCATTGCTTTAAAATATCATCCACTTTGTCAATTCAAAAATGTAACTCATTAATTAATTAAAATATTATTTAAAACACTGTGTAGGCCAAGTAAGACATATCTGTGGCTAGATGCATTCTACAGGTGGCTCGTTTTCAACTTCTGGTTTATGTTTTTTATTTTGTCTTACTTCTTCAAACCTACAGCCAACATTATGCAAATTCTGGTCTAAATGCCTAACTCAACATTCTCTAGAAGAACCATTCCTTGGAAAATTAAGCCAACTTATTGGAGGTCCAACAGCTATATAGATAATTAAGTTTGAGAAACACTTGGTTAAACAAAGTGAAACAGGCATGCTTGCTGCAGGACTTCTCAGAGCCTTTAATAGGCTGATGTCCATTGTGAATCTTCAGCAGAGGCTATGAAGCAAATAGATTTTCTGAAATTATTCGATAGTGGAGCCCTATTTCTAGGCCCATCTTATTGGACTAATGTTCCACAGACCAACTTGGTAAGTACTAGTGTGCTGGTTAACATGAGGTGCCAACTTGATTGGATTGAAGGATGCCTAGATGGCTGGTAAAGTGTTGCTTCTGGGTGTGTCTGTGAGGGTATTGCTAGAAAAGATTAACTAACATCTGAGTCAGTGGACTGTGGGAGAGGAAGACCCACCGGTGGGCACCTTCCAATCGGCTGCCAGTGTGGGTAGAACAAAGCAGGAGGAAGAAGGTGGGATACGCTGGCTTGCTGAGTGTTCTGGCTTTCATCTTTCTCCTGTGCTGGATGCTTCCTGCCCTTGGACATTAGACTCCAGGGCTTTGGACTCTTGGACTTACACCAGTGGTTTGCCAGGGGCTCTCGAGCCTTCAGTCTGTGACTGAAGGCTGCACTGTCGGCTTTCCTACTTTTGAGGCTTTTGGATTTGGACTCAGCCACTCCTGGCTTCCTACCTCCTCAGCTTGCAGACAGCCTACAGTGGGACCTCACCTTGTGATCGTGTGAGCCAGTTCTCCTTAATAAACTCCCTTTCACATACATGTCTATTCTATTAGTCCTGTCCTTCTGGAGAATCCCGACTAATACAACTAGCTTTAGAAATTTTGAAAGATGTAAGATGTTTCAAAAGTCTTAAAGTGTTTCCTCTCTTTGAACCTACAGGCACAGTGGTTAGGTGTGTGGACATTGGTGACAAATTTCCACTCTGCCACTTCCTAGCTCCGTGATTTTGCACAAGTTACTTGACCTCTCCAAGACTTAGTAAACTTGGTAAGTTACAGCTGTTGCAACTCTTGAGGGAGCAAATCGGATGGGACAATACCAGAGGGAATGATAACTCAAAATTTATTTTACAAATTAATTGCAAAAAACAATTTACTAGATATTTCAACTGATTAATACCATGAATGTTAAAGGCCAAATTTAAAATACCAAGTAAATAGTACAAATGTAGATTTGTACTGTAATTCTAAAGTTTAAGTGACATCATATATACCATATATATTTTGAATTGACTTTCTATTTCAAGTTGTGTTAGGCAGAGCAGATAATGACATTGCAGTAATACACCCTAACATTCTTTGAAAGGTTGAAACATGATGTGTACCACCCTTATGCTTATTAGGCTCATTTAACAAACATTATTGGATGCCAGCGTGTGCCAGCCATCATGCCAGGCATTGGAAATACTCAATTGCTTAAAAACAGTCACATCCCTTAAGAAAACTGTCTCGATGTGTCAAAGTGGTCATGAAAGCAGAACAGAGTTTTCCAAATTTCAGATTGTGATCATCCGTAGACTTAAAAATAATTTAGTGGGTCAAAACCAGCAGTAAATAAATCAAACGGAATAGAAAAAAATACAACATCCCTGCAAGTGTTACATGCTGCAAGAATAGTATTACTTCATGAATTCTTTGTTTCATGTATGATCATGTATATCAGGTCAAGTTGTAAAATCTAGTTCTTACTATGGGGTCATAGTTAAATTAGAAAACTAATGGAATGAATACACTCAGATGAATTACCGTAGGTGGATACTGTAGCAGCCTCTACTTGCTCCATTCGCTTAATGATTTCCAGACAATGTTAGGTAGAGAAGATAAATCTGGTTTCTATCTGTGGCCTGTCATCTTTGCTGGAAGAGCCTTCTTTCTACTGAAAAAACGGAAAATGCCAGCTATTTGCTTTTTGAGTCTCCCTTGCACCTCAACACAGACATGTGACTCAATTTCACCAAAGGGATCTAAGGATAAATCTTAGGAAAGTTCTTTTTTATTTGATAGGACATTACGACACATACATCGGAGATATTACAGGTTCAATTCCAGGTCACTGCAATAGAGTGAATATCCCAGTAGAGTCACACACATTTTTGGTTTCCCAGTGCACATAAAAGTTCTCTACTATCTAGTAGTCTCTTAAGTGTGCAATAGTACTTTATCTAAAAAACAAGGTACATACTTTATCTCATGGTGTATATGTACCACATTTTCTTTATCAAGTCTATTGTTGATGGGCATTTGGGTTGATCCCATGTCTTTGCCATTGTGAATAGTGCTGCAATGGAATACTATGCATCCATAAAAAGGAACAAGATTATGTCCTTTGCAGGGACATGAACGGAGCTAAAAGCCATTCATCTTCAGCAAACTAATGCAGGAACAGAAAACCAAACACCACCTGTTTTCACTTATAAGTGGGAGCTGAACAATGAGAACACATGGACACAGGTAGGGGAAAAACACACAGTGAGGCCCGTCGGGGTGGAGTGGAGGGAGGCAGAACATCAGCAAAAGTAACTAATGCATGCTTGACTTAATACCTAGGTTTTGGGTTGACAGGTGCAGCAAATTACCAAGGCACACATTTATTTTAAGTTCTGGGGAACACATGCAGGTCACCCAGGCTCCTGCATATCCTGCACATGTACCCCAGAACTTAAAATAAAAATAAAAATTAAAACAAAAACTTTATCTCTAAAAAATGCTGACACAAAGTGAACACAGGCCATTGCAAAAATCGTGCTGATAGTCTTGCTTGACGCAGGATTGTCACAAACCTACAATTTGTAAAAATGCAGCATCCGTGAAGCACAATAAAGAGAGGTATTGATGCATACTTGGAATCATGTTAAAACCACAAGGGACTAAGTCTAGGGACTAAGCAATAATGGAGGACACCAGCAAAGAAAGAGTGAGGTGGGCTAGTGGGGGCTGCGAAGATGTTGAACCAACCTGAACTCCCCTACCTCCAGGGCTCTTACTACATGTAAGAAATAGTACATTCTCCTTGTTAAGTGAATCACTATTAATTGAGTGTTGTATGTGCATGTGTTTCTTGCAGCCAAAGTAAAAATGATATATTGTCAACCCCTATTGATACACTATTTAAATTCCATCACTCTGAAAAGCCATTTAATCTATTTCATAATTATTCATTTCTAAGTTTCTAACAATTTAGAAAATACACCGTTTTATTTCACATTACTACTACTGATGGCCTCTATTATCTTCTATCTTTAAAAAATTCCTAGGGCAGGTAGTAGCTTCTTTTTGTGGATGAAAACACAGGTTTTGAAATGATTGGGTATAACAGGCTTAGGTGACAGATGGATCTTGATTTCACATCTGCTACTAATTGGCTTTGTGACCTTGTGCAAGTAACTTAAGTTCTCTTGAGCCCAAGTTCTCTCTTCTGTGAAATGGCAATAGAAATACCTAACCTTGTTGGGTTGTTTTAAGAATAAAAGCAGATAATATATGCAAAATGCTTACTAAAGAGCCTAGAAATAATGAATTATTTTAAAATGAGGCATTATCATCATTTAACTACATCACACAGCTATTAAGTGGTAGAGTCTGGACTCATACCCAGCTCACCCAGGCTCCTAACACCTCCACATCACCTCTGCTATGGCAAACATCTCATATTAAGCATTTCTTACTGCTAAATACATCAAAATCCCAGTGGTATAGCTGAGGACCTTGTTTACTCCAAAACTTGCATAATGTAAGATGGATTTTCCCTTTGCACTGACCAAGTCTTTTGGGTGGCTAGTTCTCTTTACCAGTTGAAAAGGCATGGCCTTGCCACCATACAGCAAAAACAACACAAAATAAAAAACAGTGAATAATTCACTTGGCCTTCTAATGTTGAAATTGAGTAATTCTTTTTATTTTTCACTTGGGATTAACTTGGCATTTACAACTTTGCATATGCTAATATCTTTGAATTTCATTGCTTCAAGTTGCAATTTTATTGAACAAGTTTCAAATAATTGGCAAAAATAGAAACATTGACTATTTAAGACTATGGGCTTTGGAGATGGACAATTTTGGCTTTGCCACTTTTTACCTGTGTGTCAGGAGTGATTTGGTTTCTCTGAACTGTTGACTTCTTCATCTGTAAAATGGTGAAAATACAGGAATTTCTCAGTAAGGTTTGATGGCTTAATGAGCTGATTTCTTCAAAATGATTTAATCACAGAATTTGACTTAAAATGCAAGAGAGATTCATGCTGTCCAAAATCCTCCAAGAGTGGAGATACCTGGTTACCTTCATGGAGAACCTGGCACTGAAGGTCAAGTCAATTTTTGATAAACAGAGAGAGAAAGAGACAGAGGTGGAGAAAACATCAGGACCCAGATGGCATATGCACAGGTCAGGTTTGGCCATACTGACCAGAGAAATTTAAGGGAATGGTGGAAAATGCAGTTGGAAAATAGGCAAAGGAAAGATTATGGAGACCCTTAAATGTCAGGCAAAGAAACTGAGGCTTATGGGCATGGACACTAAAATTTCTACTGTTCAAAAATAATTTTACAACTTTTGTACCCTTATCACCCAAGCTAGGACTTGTGCCTTTGGGTTACACAGCTCTCAAATTAGAGTCAACTGTGCTATATCTGTGAGTTTTGGTTGAGGACTATGGATGGGAAAGGCAAAAAATAAAAATAAAATGTGAAGTAGTAGGCAGGGAGAAAACCTGTAATACTAGTAATAGCTAATTTCTCTTTTTTTTTTTTTCAAAATGCAATTTGTGCTAAGTACTTTATATGGCCTATCTAATTTCTAAAAGTGTGAACAATGTGAAAATGTGCTAGATACTATTATTATTCCCATATTACAGATGAGGAAATGGAGGCTCAGGAGGCGAAGTAGCTTGCCCAAGGTTACACATCCAGTGGGTGACAGAGGTAGAGAGGAAACCTAGGCTACCTGACTACGATGCTTATGTTTAATTCACTACTGAACACCACGTAGAAAAAGATTCTGGAGACCTTGGTTCTTTAATTCTTTTCTACTACTGAATGGTAGAGGCAGGATGAAGTTGTCATTTACCGAGATGGAAAACCCTGTGAATGAAATCGGTGGGCATTTCAGGGCCGTCATTGTTAGGTGATGAATGAAGAGTTCCATTTTGGACATATTAGAGTTGAGATACTCAGTGGGCAGTCAAGTGGTGACGTAGACATTCAAGGAGACATGTGGAAGAGGAGGCAGCTGAGATTCACATCTGGACTTCAGGGATGGATCCAAGCTAGAGATGTAAATTTGGAACTTGTCAATGCATAGCAATATTTAAACCCTTGGGACTGAGGGAACTCTTCAAGGAAATAAGCAATAGTTAGAGATATCCAAGAAGTGAACCCTGGGAAGTCCAACATTTAGAGGGTACGATCCAGCAAAGGAGAGGAAGCAGAGTGGCCGGGGAGGTGGGAGGATGCTCTTTCAAGAAGTAAGGTATAACCTACTCACTGGCTGTGTCAGATTCAACCTGCAGGTCAGATCTACTAGGACAAAGACAGAACTAGAGGATTTGGCAGCCAGGGTGGGGGCAGGGAAGCTGCAACATCATGGTGACTGTGGCAAGAGCCTGAATGGAGTGTGATCAAGAGAGAAAAGAGAAGAAGTGAAAACATGGAATACTGTTCTTATTATTAGTAGCCTGAGCCAATCTGAGGATGAATACACTTATCACAATGTCTTAAAAAATTATGTCTCTTACTAGAATTATATTCTTGAAAGACTAGAAACACGATTGATTTAGTTTTCAAGTGCCTTGCACAAGTTTGGTGCTAAAGTAATGATTGCAGGATTTAATTACATTTTTAAAAGGAAAAAAAAAACCATTCTTCAATCTTATGAAACTCTGCATGGCAACACTTTATGCACCCCACATCCCCACTCAACACAAATACACCTCTGGAAGTACTATGCTGATAACAGAAATTTAGTGGTTTTTTTTTTAACCAATAAAGGTCAGGTTTGCATTATGTGATTATTTTTTGTGTGTGATGAATCTTTTAAATGCATATCTTACAGCTCTGGTTCAGTTGTTGCGAGGAGAGAGAAAAAAAAATCTCATCCCTGCCAACACATTGGTTTGTGTGAATCACAGCTCAGTGAAACCTTTCAGGCATATAATTTATCTTTTCTTTGGCCTATGTAGTAAATGCTTCATTTGTTCATGAATTCTTGCCTTGTTTTAATTATGCTATGCCCTGAATGTAGTTTTATAAGGCACAAAAATAAGATTGTCATTCTGAAAACAGAAGATTTGTGTGTTTCCCCCAGAATGAAATGGTGGCATCTTTCTCCCAATTCACAGCTCTGTGGGTTTGTGGTTGGAATTCCAATCCAGCAGGGAGCAAGCCATAAAAGTGGGGGGAAGGGCTGCTGGAGGGGGCAGTGGACACCGGCTGAGCCCAAGGCATAATTCACCCTAAGAATTCTGAATCAATACATTGACATCCATCCATGCACAATGTGGTACTCCCACCAAGAAAGCCACTGATTGAGAAGTTTTATTCATGTTACTTTCTGAGGGTTGGATTGTCTCATTACACTTACAGAACAATTGCTTTTTCCCCCTAAATACAGAACTACGCAGCCAGGAATCAGATAAGAAACCTTGACAATCAGAAGGCTGTTTTGCTGTTGTTGTTAAAAATCTTTGCAGGCATATGCATCTGAATATCCATCAGTTCACAGGCTGAGGGAGAAATGGCTATTTTATAACTTTTCTGTGTTTCATATGTACATAGCACAAAGTGGGTACTCAGTATTTCAAATTTCAATATCACTGAAAAAAATGGAAGTTTGTAATGTAACAAAATCAGATGCAGACTTCATTGGTGAATCTGAGGGAATGAATTCACTTATTCAGGAAGGAAGACAGGTTACAATTCTCGGGTCTTCCGAGAGATCATTATAACTTGAAAATATTATACATGGGCTTTGCTATATTAGTTACCTGCCATGTTCCCCAAACAAGCTCCCATTTTCTGACTCAAATCTCATTTTGGAACACATTCCACTCAAGTTGAGGTTCTGTCCCTAAGATTTCTTTTGCAATAAAGAAAGCTGAGTTAATAAATCACAACTCCAAAACTTTTCCTCACTTTTCTTAGACTAGGAATAGATTGAGTGTGTTGAGGTTTTATGGCTGAATACATTGGAGGGCTGGGTCTCCTATGCTGAACTGGTTTACTTAATTAAGATGGGGATTTGAATGAGTCACTGGACACCTGTCCAAAGATGGGTAAAACACATTCCTTCATTGTCTTTGCATAAATAACTCAGTTTTCTCCTAACTCAGCCAATGGATAAGCTTTGGATGTCAAAGCCAAAGAAACACATGACTGTTAAAAAAAATCACAACCTCAAAAGGGCCTTAGAAGCCCATGACCAATAATGCAATCGTGAGAGCGGTTTCCCCACTCAGGCACAGGTAGTAAACAGTTTCTCCCTTATGCAGGAATACTGACAACCAGTTTATTGCCTCCAGACACGTAACTTTCAGGTCCTGGTTCCTGTATTTGATGGTATGTTCCCTGGGCCATGGAGGCCGATTCTCCCTGAGTCTGCCATCCTCGCCCCGACTCTGCTCCCCCAGCACAGCACCTGGAACCTTGCATTGCAATTGCAGGTTTATTTATTCACTTCTCTCACTGGATGGCAAACTCCAGGGCCGAGACTCCGTGTCTCATCCTCCACTGTGGTTCCTGTGCCTCACCTGTGCCTGATACAGTGTCACACTCAGTAAAGAGCAGATGCCTGGATGTGTTTGGAGACTTACTTTAAATTATATGGAAAGCTATTCACCTGATTTCTTGAACTGGTACATTTTGGGAAGTCGGTGTTTGAAGGGAACATTTTTAAACTTCTGAAGGAGATGCTGGAAATAAGCTCTTTGAGCCAAAATATATAGAAACCACAAGAATGCTGACAGTAAGAGCCTGAAACACATGAGCCCTATTATCTTTTCCCAATTTTAACTCTGCAGAGTGTTCAGTGGGTGCCCAATCCTCATAATGTAATTTTTCGTAGCACCCTGGATGCATTAAAACCACAGATTAATGTGATACTCATTTTCACTGAGAAAAATAATTTATGTATGTACAGTGCTTAGAATAGAGCCTGGCACATTGTACATTTTCAATAAATGACAGCAAGTGTAATTATTAGCATCTCAGAAGTATAAAGTTGCATTGTTATTAAGACAAATATATTTGGAGCTCATCCAATTTTTTTTTCCCCTGGCTCTAAAGTCTACTAACAGCACTTAACTTTATTCCCAAGGTTTGAAAAATATTGTTATTTAAAAAGTCTGTTAACCAAGGAAACGCGTGCCCTAAATCTACACTGTATCAAGTTTTACCTCCTTCTTTAAAGGAGTTCTTTTCTTGCCACGGATACAAACAAGCTATCACAAGGTTAAAAGCAAATGCTCTTTTTAGTGTCAAAAAGAGCTTGCCTTTCTTTGCTCAGGAAAAAAAGCAACGGATTCAGGATACTTTCTTTGAAAATCAAAACAAAAAACCTGTAGTTTTTACAAAGGTATTACTCCTGCTTGTTGGAAAAGAATTAGTACATAAAAGAGTCTGCCCAGAGCTGTAAAATCTGTTTATTCAAACATGTACCTTAGTGCAAAAGATAGTTAAATATCAATTCAGGCTATTGAGAGTAAGGAATGAAATGTGTTCCAACAGAAGTCTGCATGCCAATAAACTACAGAGAGGAGATGGCATCTTTTAGGAACCATTTTCATTCCCTAATGCCTTTCCCTCCAGACTCCACTGATGGTAAATGCAACCTGTCTACTTCTGCCTTTGATAAATGGAAGGACAAATTCATCTGCATGTAACTCACCTCCTCTTTTCTTTTACATAAAACAGATGCCACAGCTGTTATTGTTTTTCACACAGATGTTTCTACCCAGAGAAACATCGGGGTGACACTCTGCTACAATGTGCTGTTTGTTCTAGAGGGGTCAACAGCTTGCGACCTTGCCTAGGTCCAGGGTGACTGCATGTGTGTGGTGGTCTTACCCCATGAGTGCCCCCAAGCATGCGTTCAGAACCAAGTGGACCGACCTTGGCACACTTACCTTCCGTGCAGGGACATCATTGGACTGCCCTGATAATCCAGGAGCCTCGTCCGCCTCGTCTTGATGCTCTGCCCTCCTGGCTTCCTGTTGGCTGTCACCTGGCGCCTTTTCCTGTCCCTTGTCCAGCTTGAAGAATTTGTCAAAAAAGCTGGAGTCCTTGGGCTTGGAGGAGGCTTCTCCTCCTGCTCCCCCTGCCTCAGGTGGGAGAACTGTGGGGTCCCTGGCTGCACGGAGGACCTTGTCTTGGGCTGGGGCGTGTCCTGGGGTTTTATCTGTGTCCTGCCCCAGTCCAGCTGCCCCCGGAAATGTCCAGCTCTCACTCGGGTCTTTGTTCACTGGAGCTTTATTGGAGCTGACATCAAGCTTCACTGATCCAAGGGATGAATCCGTGGCTTGGTCTCCGGTACGTCCTGGTACAGGCCGAGAGAGCGTCAAGAAAAAACGAGATTTAGCAGCTGGTGCCTCGGGTTTGGCCTCTTTCCCAAGATTCTTTCCGTTGGCATCCGCACCAGCACTTATCTCCATTGTCTTGGGGGAAGAAGTGGCCACATTATCCGTCTTGACACTTATTCCCAAGTCGACTGTAAACACAAACATAAACAGTGGTTATTCAGCCTAGCCAGGAAATTCAGGCACTAATAATGGACTCCAGACATTTTATACACAAGGGCCATACTGCAAACTGGAACCAAGTTGTTCCCCAGTCATTCCGAAAAGCAGACGTTAGCTATCCAGATCTCCCTGGACTTCCCCTGCTTTTCTTGGGAGAGGAGAAGGCAAGGTTGGTGAGGAAGGATAGCTAATTAATGGAAAGTCACTAGCTGCGAGGTGCTGAGTGAGTGACAGTCAGTGTTAATTCATCTTCTTTTATCTTTGCCAGAACTCTGTGAGCTGCATTTTGTCATGATGTCAACCAGGAGGCAGTACAGTGGTTAGGAGCTTGGGTTCCAGAGCTAGAACAAGGTTTCCCAACCTCAGCGCCACTCACATTTGAAGCCAGATTATTATTTGTTATGGGGGTTCGTCCTGTGCATCACAGGCTGTTTGGCAGCATCCCTGGCCTCTGCCCACTAGATGCCAGTTGCATTCCCCAGTCATGACAACCAAAAATATCTCTAGGCATTGCTAAATGTCCCCTGGAGGGCAAAATTTCTCACGTTTGAGAGGCCCTAAGCTGAAATGTCTGTTTGAATCAGGTTATCTAACTTTCTGTGCCTCAACTTTCAGGTAAAAGGAGACAGATAATAAAATCTACCTTGCAATTTTGTTATAAAGATTACATGAGTTAATAGTCTTAAAGCAAATACAACAGTGCCTGGAATATACTAAGTGCTTAATAAACATCACCAATATTAGTTATCATAATTACTCATGAGTAAGAAAACTGACAGTCAGAGAGGTCAGTACACCTTCCCCAGGCTGCCCAGTAAGTAGTAAGTAAGCTGCAGAATCTGGCTTCAGGCAGAAATCTGACTCCTAAGTTCATGCTCTCTCTGTCTTACCATAGGACTTGTATTAGCATAGACTATTAAGAATATGGGAAGATTTTTGAAGTACAGTACTCATGAAGTTTATCTTTTAAAGGCTGGAAGAGCAGATGTCCACACAAGAAGGCAAATTAGACCTCAGGCCAGTGTGGTATTAAAAGTGCAGGGTTATCTTGTCAAGACGGTGTGTGTGGATACAGGCTCCATCCTCTCCAGGGAAGAGCACTGTTTCCAACATCCGCCCTTTCCTCTTTGACCTCTGCCTTGACCTAAATGAACTATAAAAGGGTCCTTGTTTTCTAGGACCCTTTTATAAATGAGTGTAATATTCAGGAAAAAAAGAACACCAAGAATGTTGGAATCTTAATTAAAGATCAAGATTCTCTACTGATAAGCTGTGAGATATTGGGTAAATCACTAAAAATCTTTGAATTTCTTCATTTGTAAAATGGGAATATTGGTAGTTCTCTTGCAGGGTTGTTGTAATGCTTAAAGAAGAAGTCATGCAAAGGACCTGGCACAATGCCTTTTCCATAATAGGTGCTTAGTAATTGACAGATACTGTGATAACTTTTCAGGTTTCTCCCATGCCTTTGACAACATTGCATTTTACTTGATACATCTGTAGTCAGACACTTCTTAATATCTGTTTGCAAGAAGACAGAAAAAGAACGGGAAGAATGAGATTGCTTTGATCTATTCATACTGCTCATTACTATGTAGTGAGAAATACATACACACACACATATACACAGGCATACATTAGCAATTGTTTTTGCCAAACTCCAGTGTCTTGCAGTGTCTAAAGAACAAACAAAAAAAGGGGGTAGAGTGAGCTAGATTAAACATTGAGGAACAGGGAAGAAATGGTCTGGGGCAAGCCCAGGGACGAATGCTAGGGGTTTCTCATAAACCTGAACCTGAAGAAAATCACATTGCAGCACATTGATCTAATTGATCTTCTAGATCTTCTTAACCTTTTTTCTGTGATTTAGGAATTCATAGTGATGGAAAATATTATACTAAAAAAGAAAGAAAGAGGGAGAATAACTAAGTGATAGATGGATGCATCAGGGTGTAAAGTTAGCAAGTAAGGCTCTTGAAGTGTCAGAGTGAATATAAATGAATTGCAGGAATGGTCCATGCCAGGAGAAGAGGAAACAGTTGACAAAAAGGGAAGGGCTAAGATTCAAAACAAGGAAGGGCTTTTCAAAATGCCAAGAGCATCAGCTTATTTCTTTCAGTTTAATTCCTCTCGTGCTTACCCACTGGCTGGAAAGCAGAGGAGCTAGTGGTAAGTAAGTGTTATAGCCAGAGAAAAAGTCTTTGAAAAACACAAAGTACTTCCCATGGACAGTCTTTTTTATTTTAAAGTGCCAATATACTGCTTTGAAATAGAATAAATTCCTCACATCCAGCTATCTGGACTACACTTCAATGCATTTACTAATTACAGCAGATCCAAACAGTGGTTCTTCATATCAGAGAATGGGTAAAGTGTGTTTGACAATTTGTAAGAACTTAAGAGTCCTCAGGTGGTACATTCCATGAAACTCAAGCTCTGTTCTCTAAATTTAGGTGGGTGCATACGCAAGTCCATCACCTGTAGCTTCTATTTTCTTTGCTGAGATGCTCAGCTCCCAGGTGGGCACATGAAATAAGCTAGACTAATAAAAATAAATCCTGTAACTTTTGATATGCCTATTAAAAAAGATTTACAAACAAGTAGGAGGTACATTTGAGAATTAGCACAAATGAAAGTAGAGCCTGGAAATCCAGGGAGCAGATGCCCCATTAGATCATTTAAACATCTAGATCCAGCTGTGCCTGAAGCTGAACTTTAGCATTACATAAGCCAATGAATCACTCTTCCCCAACTTATGCCAGTTTAAGTTGAATACATACTCAGTGACTTAGAGAGAATTCCAGGAAATTGGTCAGTCCCTGTTTCATTCGTCAATACATAGCAATCAGTCCTTCCCCAGAGAATCTTTCTCTTGGCTCTTTAAGACTGTCTAGTAGGCATTTAGGATGGGAGAGAAGAAGGAAGAGAAGGAAATTCAGGAAGTGAGTTCTAAGGAGCTGGGTAGAAATGAAAAACATCCACCACCACTTTGTCTTCTAAAAACAGTGAAAAAAAAATACACTTGGGGGAAAAGGAATCACAGTCATTTGAGACCTTAGATAAACATTAAAAACAAAGAAAATATGCCCAAAACAAGTACACACCCACAACCAACCTGTGTGAGTGATTAGGAAGAAAAACCATTGTAGTTAAAGGTTTTCATGCTCTTACAAAAATGGGAATTGTTTAAATGCCTTCTTTATATTTTTATGGAAAGATTAAAAAGTTCCTTCTAGAATTAAGACCAGAGCTAAGCTTCCATTTCCTGTAAAAATGTTGGGAGAAGCCTATCTTCTGGTTTCAATAAAAAGTTTTCTTATAGGAGAGAGATCCAAGATGGCCGATTAGCAGGAGCTCAGGATTGTAGCTCCCAGTGAAAGCAGAGAGAGCGAGTGGATGCAGCACTTTCAGACGAATTTTTGTTGCCCACAGACAGAGAGATTCCCAGCAGAGGAGCCACACGGGTCGCCAGCTCCACTTTTTTGACCGGCGCGGCTGTTTTGCCGGCGCCCCGGCGCGGCACTTCTCGGTGCAGAGTATACGGGACGGGGTACCCTTTGAGTCAGGCTCAGCTGGTCCCATCCCCACAAGGAGAACAGCAATTGGAAACGATGAGGATTGAGAGTTTCACAGCAAGCACAGCCGAACTGGGAAGGTCCAGTTCTGTGGGGAGGGAGGCGTCTGCCAAAGGAAAACTAAGAAACAGAAAAAACTTCATCACCGGGCAGTGAGAGATCCAAGATGGCCGATTGGCAACAGCTCAGGATTGTAGCTCCCAGTGAAAGTGCAGAGAGTGAGTGGACACTGCAATTTCAGACGAATTTCTGTTGCCCACAAACTGGGAGCTACCCAGCGGAGGAGCCACACGGGTCGCCAGCGCGACTTTTTTGGCCAGTGCAGCTGTTTTGCCGGCACCCTGGTGAGGCACTTCTCAGTGCGGAGTGTACGGGACGGGGTGCCCTTTGAGTCGGCTCGGCTGGTCCCATCCCCACAAGGAGAACAGCAATTGGAAGTGCTGAGGACTGAGAGTTTCACAGTAAGCACAGCTGAACCCAGGAAGGCCTAACTCTGTGGGGAAAGGGCGTCCGCCAAAGGAAAACTAAGAAACAGAAAACTTCATCACCAACAAGCCAGACGTCCACTCAGACCCAATCTGAAAGTCGGCAATTACAAAGACGACAGGTGGATAAACCCACAAAAATGGGAAGAAACCAGTGCAAAAAGGCTGAGAACACCCGAAATCAGAATGCCTC
>CAUYLG010037886.1:0-22231 GCA_963573385.1 Cacajao melanocephalus
GGCCCCCCCCTCCACACAGCTCCCCTCAGGCCCCCCCCACACAGCTCCCCTCAGGCCCCCCCCACACAGCTCCCCTCAGGCCCCCCTCACGGTACAGCGCACCATGTTGAAGGGCTCATTCCCGAACTCCAGCTGCGTGAAGACGACGGCATAGTCTCTGAAGTTGGTGCCCAGCACCGGGAACTCCAGCACGCCTATCGCTAGGAAACAAACCCCCACGGTGGGGGAGGCAGCTGCTGATGGTCCTTCCGGGGCTGCTGAGGGGGCGCTGGCCACAGGCACGGAGGGGCCAACTCAAGTGAGAGCCCCCCAACCCCAGGAGACCCCTCGAAGCACACCCAGAGCCCCCGAGCTTCGTCCCCCACCCCCGACCCCAGCTGGTGCCAGCATAAAGGGACTTTCGGAGACGGACGGACAGACTGACGGGCACTGCCCCGGCCTGTCGCAGGCGCGAACGAGGAGCGACAGGGTCACACCACTGAACAGGTGCCTCGCCCTCTGCACCGACGGGGGCCCCAAGGACCTTGGCTGGGCCCCACGGGGGTCTGAGCCTGCTGGGAGCAAGTTCCACTCCCCTGTCCAGGGGCCTCTCTTCACCCTCAGGATGGGCACCAAACCCAAGACCAGAGCCCAGAGCCTCCTAGAGAGGAGCTTGGGAGTGAAATCTGCCCCCTCCTCCCCCCGCCCCGTCCCTGCCCCCAGGGGGCCTGGGGACGCTGCAGGGAAGGAAGGCCCGGGTGAGGCCGTGGCCGTCGGACTCACAGGGGTTCTCAAACACCCACCCAGAGTTCCACTTCAACAGCCCCGTGACACTCTGGCTGCACCCCTCCAGCCTGGAAAAGAAGGAGCCGGTCACCCACGCAGGGTCAAGACCCCAAGCCCAGCAAGAGGAGGTTGAGCTCAAGTCCAGGCCAGGGCAAGCCGCCGGCAGTGAGGCCAGAGCCTCCATCTTCGGCCAGACGCCCCGAGGCCCAGAAACCTGTTCTCAGAGAGTGAACGGCGGCACGGGATCCTGAGAGGGCGAACACGCCCGTCACCTCCCCAGAGCCCCGCGGCCCAGACCTCCAGGGGGAGTGCTGAATGCTGCTGGGGACACAGCGGGAGACTTGGCGGACGGGGGTTCACCTGCGACTCAGGGGCAGGGGCCGTGGAGAGCTCAGTCCCCGCAGTGAGCAAAGCCCAGCAAAGGCGCCGCGGCATCTGCCAGCGAAGGAAGCCGAGGCTGAAGTCCATGCAGGAGAAACAGCAAGAACCAGGAAAGCCACGTTCGAGCTGCCCCCTCAACCTGCAGCTCCTGGGTCCCACCTTACCCTGAGGCCAGGCCAGGCCCGGGGGTGCAGTGGGGCCCCTGCCCATCCTCTGGAGGCGCAGGTGCAGGGGAGAGCACCCTTGGGAGGAGGGCAGGCTCTCCCCTGCGGCCCGTGCCTGGCTCAGTGGTTCAGGCCTGGGCTATGCAGCCAGCCTGTCAGTGGGTAGATGCCCATCCCCCCAGCCAGCAGGACACTCTTCTGCGAAGGGACGCAGGCACCGACTCCTGTCCAGCACGGCCGCCCACAGCCTGGCCCACCCCACCCCTGCACGCTGCCACCCGCCACGCCTGTGGTCACAAGGCCAGCCTGGCCAACAGCCACGATGAGCACATTGTTTGGGGACTGCTGTTATGAAAGATCTGGTGGTTCTCAGGCCCGAATTCGTGACCCTCCTTCAAACAGAATCCCCGAAAAAGGCCCCTGAGAGAACAGGCTTCCCCGCTCTGACCTCAGCCTGCAGCCCAGGTGACCCTGGCCAGGGGTGCATCAAGGAGGTGGTCAGAGCCGTGCTTGGCCACGGCACGGAAGGCGGGAGTCCCACCGGAGGCGCCAGGGACACAGATTCGAGAGGCTGGGCAGGGGGCTGGTAGCTCCCCGCAGAACCAGCGGGAAGAGTCAGGGGAGCGCAGAGGGGCCCTGGGAAGCCCCCAGGCCACAGTGCCTGGGAGCAGATGTGCAGAGTGCATGCGGAGTCTCTGCCTGAGCCACAGGCCTGCCTGCCTGCAAGAAGGCCCCGAGGTACCCACTCCACTTACCCCTGCTGAGAGGACCCGCCCCACACAATCCTGCTGAGAGGACCCGCCCCACTCGCCCCTGCTGAGAAGACCCGCCCCACTCACCCCTGCTGAGAGGACCCGCCCCACTCGCCCCTGCTGCGAGGACAGCATTCGCAGGTTGTTTTCTGGACTGAGGGCCACCACCACCACCACATTCTTCATGTCCTTCTCCACCGCAAAATTCTTTTCCCAAGAGGCCACCGCAAGCACGTACCAGGGCCCAAGAAGCTGCGCTGAGGCCACTCAGGTGAGGGCCCCCAGCCCCCAGCCTCCAGCCTCCAACCCTCCTGCCCTCCAGCCTCCAGCCTTCTAATACTTCAGCTTCCAGCCTTGCAACCTCCTGCCCTCCTGCCTCCAGCCCTCCTGCCCTGAGGCTCTTACCTTTGGGAGCCCCCAGGGCCAGACCATCCCATCCCCCACTGCCCATGCTGGTCTGGGCTGGTCTTGGGGGACCCAGAAGTTGTGTGGCCTTAAAGGAGGAACCAGCCCCCGATGAGCAGCTTTCCCCGCCCCTAGGAGGACTGTACCTGCTTAGGGTCCAGTCTCCCCAACCACACAGCCTGGGCCCTGGGCACTGAGACCAACGCCAGCAGCAGGCTGCCCACCCTCCCAGGCCCACACCACGCCGCAGGCCCAGGATGTACAGTCCCTCCAGGCCCTGGAGACCTGTTTATGTGGCTCTGAATGCCTCCGCGTGGGCGGCACTGACCGCCAGGAACCCTCCTGGCCTCTCGCAAAGTTACCCAGGGGGGCGCTGTGCGGTGGCGGCCTCCGAGCCCAGATCAGGCCGGCTGCACAGCCAGGAGAGGGCCTGGAGCGCAATCCGCCATGCTGTGCTGATCCCTGCCTCCTTCCACCATGGGCATCCAAAACCCAGCTACACCACCTCCCCTCTTCCTGGGGACCTACGCTCTCCCTTGCTGGGAAGAGGGACCCTGCTGTCCACGGCCAGGCCTGGCGGGAGGCCAAGGTCAAGCCCAAGCAGCAGTACAAGCCGGACCAGAACAAGCGGTTGTAGGAACTGCGGTTTTCTTATCTTTTGTTTCAATCATTAAAAGTAAAAAGTCCCTGAAAGCCTTTTTCAAAAGGCTCCCATTCCCTCCTGGCCCACCCACCATTCTGCTCTGTGGCCTGGCCTCCTGTCCCCAACAGCCAGCACGGCCAGACCAGGCTGTCCTGTTCCTTCCGCCCCTGCACCCCACCTTCCGGCCCCGCTGCCTCCTGCCTCCCTTCCCTGGGACCCTGGCCTGCCTGTGCCTCCCAAGTCCCCTTGAGAGCTCTCTGCAGCCTGCGCTTCCCATCCTGGGGTCATTCCAGCCCCACTCGGGAGCAGAGGATGGAGGTGCTCAGCAGGGTTCTCTGAGCCCCTGAGGCCCACTGGGAGGCACCAGGAGGACCCTCCCCAACGCCATGGACCACGCCCTCTGGGATTCACTCCCATGCACCTGCCCTCTTCTATCGGCAAGGGGGAAGGAACATGTCCATGCCACGGGGCTCCAGTGCCCAGGACCATCTGCACTCACAGAGCCCACACCACAGCGCTGGCTGCCTGCGCTGCTGCCTGCCCTATACCCCACGAGGCTGCTGGGGACCGGGCCTGCGAAGGCTGACTCGGGCAGTGGGACCACCAAAGGCACCAGCCAAAGCCATCACAAGCAGGAGCTGCCCAGGGGCTGAGAACAGAACAAGAGGGTGGGACACTTAGGCCTGGAGCCTTCAGAAGGGAGCCATGGCCGGGCGCAGGGGCTCACATCTGGAATCCCAGCACTTTGAGAGGCTGAGGCAGGAAGATCGCTTGAGTCCAGGAGTTTGAGACCAGCCTGGGCGACATAGCGAGACTTTGTCTCTACAAACAAATTTAAAGATTGGCTGGACGTGGTGGCGTGCTCCACAGTCCCAGCTACTCGGGAGGCTGAGGCGGAGGATGGCTTGAGCCCCGGAGGTTGAGGCTGCAGTGAGCTGTGATCGTGCCTCTCCACTCCAGCCTGGGTGACAGAGCAAGACCCCGTCTCTAAAATCAAATTTAAATTTAAAAAAGGAGGAAGCCATGCAGCTGGGCCAGGCCTCTGAGACGGAAACACCCTCCTGCCGTACTCCTGTCCCTAAGGGCTGCGGGAGGCTGGTTCTCGAGGCAAGCACAGAACAGCGCACACATGGCCGGGCGGCGGCTCACTCCTGGAATCCCAGCATTTTAGGAGACCAAGGTGGGCAGCTGTCTTGAGCTCAGAAACTCGAGACCAGCTTGAGCACTATAGGAAGATGCCGTCTCTACAAAAAATACAAAAATTAGCCGGGCAAGCTGGTGCACACTTGTAGTCTCAGCTCAGAGGGCGGGACAGAAGGATCACCCGAGCCCAGGAAGTTGAGACTATCGTGAGCCGAGACTGCGCCACTGCACTCCAGCCTGGGCGACAGAGAGAGACCTTGTCTCAAAAAAAAAAAACATTCATGGGTAAGAGGGTGAGAAAAGAACCTCAAAAGGGTGGACGCTGCCAGCTTTGTTGTCTTTTTCTGTTTGTTTTTTTGAGACGGAGTCTTGCTCTTGTCGCCCAGGCTGGAGTGCAGCGGCGCAATGTGCTGCCTTGATTCCAAAGTCAAAATGATACAAAAACATTTACTCACAAAAATCAAACTTCATCCCTGACTCTGTTCCAGCTCCCCGATCTGGCAGGGAACTAGTCTCATGAGACTCTGAGGTTTATCTTTCGTGTACTTCTTTTTTTTTTTTGAGACAGAGTCTCACTCTGTTACCACGCTGGAGTGCAGTGGCGCGATCTCAGCTCACGGCAACCTCCGCCTCCCGGGTTCAAGTGATTCCCCTGCCTCAGCCTCTGGAGTAGCTGGGACTGCAGGCATGTGCCACCACACCTGGCTAATTTTTGTATTTTTAGTAGAGACGGGGCTTTCACCATGTTGGCCAGGATGGTCTTGATCTTTTGACCTCATGATCCGCCCAGCTGGGATTACAGGCGTGAGCCACCGTGCCCAGCTTTTTTTTTTCCTTTGAGACAGAGTCTCACTCTGTCATCCAGGCTGGAGTGCAGTGGCACCATCTCAGCTCACTGCAATCTTCGCCTCCTGGCTTCAAGTGATTCTCCTGCCTCAGCCTCCTAAGTAACTGGGATTACAGGCACGTGCCACCACGCCGGACTAATTGTTGTATTTTTAGTAGAGATTGGGTTTCGCCATGTTCGTCAGGCTGGTCTCAAACTCCTGACCTCAGGTGATCCACCTGCCTCAGCCTCCCAAAGTGCTGGGATTACAGGTGTGAGCCACCACTCCCAGCCTCATTCTTCTGTTATTTATTTATTTATTTATTTATTTATTTTTGAGACATAATCTCGCTCTGTCACCCAGGCTGGAGTGCAGTGGCTTGATCTCGGCTCACTGCAACTTCTGCCTCCCAGGTTCAAGCAATTCTCCCAAAGTGATGAGATTACAGGTATGAGCCACTGTGCCTGGCCTGGAACATTTTAAAGATGATATTTAAAAAAGTACTCTTGGATGAAAAGAAAAATATAAACTGAAATTACAGAATTTCATTAATGTAAGTATAATAAAAACACTATGTAAAACAGGGACCATAGAAAAAATACCTTAACCATTTATACCATTAAAAACAGAAGAGGCCAGGCACAGTGGCTCATGCCTGTAATCCCAGCATTTTGGAAGGCATAGGCGGGTGGATCACAAGGTCAGGAGTTCAAGACCAGCTTGGCCAACATGGTGAAACCCCATCTCTACTAAAAATACAAAAATTAGCTGGGTGTGATGGCACATGCTTTTAATCCCAACTACTGAGGAGGCTGAGGCAGAGAATTGCTTTGGAATCAAGGTAATTTGGTATATTATACTCAAAAGTAAAATAAATTCCTAACATGGGATACAGTTGTATTAGAGATAAATGACAGCCACACTAGAGGGAAAACGGCTTGCCTGGGTCCCTTCTGAACAGAGTAGCTTTTCTCTGTATTCTCGGGCTAATGGCAGAAGGAGCCATAAACACATCCTCAGCTCTCATCGGCAGGCTCACGGCTCACAGTGGTTTGGGTGAGCGATTCTCATGCTACTTTCCATGTGCTCTAGAAGGGACCAAATGAGTAAATATAACAAGGATGATGGGTTTCTCTGTGTTGAAAAGAGAGTTATAAATATAGACATGTGGGGCCGGACACAGTGGCTCACGCCTGTCATCCCAACACTTTGGGAGGCCCAGGTGGGCAGATCACCTGAGGTCAGGAGTTCGAGACCAGCCTGGCCAATATGGCAAAACCCCATCTCAAATACATACATACATACACACATACATACATACATAATATAGGCATGTGGAAAGGATAGCATGAATAGGAACTCTGTTGTTGGATTGAAATTGGAAGTATCCATGTTAATTCTGATTTTGGTAGACAGATGGGGAGAGGGAGGGAGGAAAGGAGAAGGGGAGGAAGGAGGGAAGGGAGGGAAGGAGGGGGAAGGAGGGAGAGAGGGAGGGATAATGGAGAGGGGAAGGGAAGAAGGAGAGAGACAGGGAGGCAGCGGAGGGGAAGAAGAGGGAGGGAGGGGAGGAAGGGAAGTCCAGGCTCTGTCTGCTGAGAAGGTTTAGATATAGTTGGACCCAGTAAAAGTAACAGCAAGCACACCTAACACTCGGAGCTTGGTTTCTCAGCACCATTCTACATGAAAAGAAACCAGGAACCTTTGGTGAATTTCTCAAAGCCTGTGTACAGGAAACATGAGAGGAACTCGGAATTTTTTTGTGCCAAAGAGCAAAAATGTGTTCAAGGAATCGGGGAATGTGCCAACAATACTCTGAAGCCACTTCGAAGGCACTCCCGTTGGGTAGAAATGATTGTCACAGATTGTAACCCACGGAAGGAAACAGGAACTGCTGAGTCCATGCTGACATAATTAAGAAACTAAACGGAGGACAAGGAATGCAGCTTCCGATGGGCTCACTCGGTGCCCACGTGTCACGCAGATCTCCTTCCTGCAGACCTGAGCGGCCATCCAGACTCACTTCCCTCTGCCCGAGGAACATCCTTGGCATTCATTTATTGTACTGAAGCTGTGCTAGAGATAAATTCCCTCCACTTCCATTTGTCTGAAAGTGTCTTTATTTCACCCTCAGTTTGAAGGCTATTTTCCCGAGATACGGAGCTCTGTTGATTTTTTTTCAGCAATGTAAAGATGCCGTATCAACATCTCTGGTTTCCATTCACCGGGAGAAGTCAGCCATTGTGTCCCCTTTTGTGCCCTGTATTAGTCCTTCTCACATTGCTAAAAAGAACTACCTGAGACTGGGTAATTTATGAAGCAAAGAGGTTTAATTGGCTCATGGTTCTACAGGAAGCATGGCTGTGGAGGCCTCAGGAAACTGTCAATCATAGGGGAAGGTGCAGGGGAAGCAGGTACATCTTCACATGGCCAGCAGGAGAGAGAACGAAAAGGGAAGTGCTGGACACTTTTAAACAACCAGATCTCCTGAGAACTCACTCGTATTGAAAGAACAGCAAGGGAGAAATCCGCCCCCATGAGCCAGTCACCTCCCTTCAAGCCCCACCTCCAACACTGGGCATTACAATAATGCCGCATGAGATTTGGGTGGGGACACAGAGCCAGACCAGATCATGCTCTGTCATTTTTTTTTTTCGAGAGAGAGTCTCACTCCTTTACCAGGTACCAGGCTGGAGTGCAGTGGTGCGATCTCGGCTCACTGTAACCTCCACCTCCCAAGTTCAAGCAATTCTTTTGCCTCAGCCTCCCGAGTAGCTGGGACTACAGGCGCGTGCCACCACGCCCAGCTAATTTTTTTGTATTTTTAGTAGAGACAGGGTTTCACCATGTTGGCCAGGATGGTCTCAATCTCTTGACCTCGTGATCCACCTGCCTCGGCCTCCCAAAGTGCTGGGATTACAGGCATGAGCCACCACGCCCAGCCTTTTTTTTTTTTTTTTTTTAAAGAGAGATGAAGTCTCACTATGTTGCCCAGGCTGGTCTCAAACTCCTGACCTCAAGTGATCCTCTCGCCTCAGCCTCCCAAATTACTGGGGTTACAGGATTACAGGCATGAGCCACCAAGTCTGGCTGTGCTGTCTTTTAAATTTTTTTCTTTTTTTTTTTCAGAGAGGGGGTCTTGCTATATTGCCCAGGCTGGAGTGCAGTGGCTATTCACAGGCGCAATCCCACTACCCATCAGCATGGGAGTTTTGACCTGCTTCAATTCTGACCTGGGCCAGTTCACCCCTCCTTAGGCAACCTGGTGGTCCCCCGCTCCCGGGAGGTCACCATATTGATGCCAAACTTAGTGCGGACACCTGATCAGCATAGCGCACTACAGCCCAGAACTCCTGGGCTCAAGTGATCCTCCCACCCCAGCCTCCCGAGTAGCTGGGACTACAGGCACGCACCACTGCTCAGCTCCTTTTACATTTTTATCCAAATCAGTGGTTGGCAGTGCGTTGACTATCACATCTCTAGGTGTGGTTACTATGAGGCTCTTTCTGGGTTTCTGTGAGCCTCGGGGCCATCTCAGTTGATGTTTCCGTCACGTCTGGGTTATTTTAGCCACTATTTCTCCATCTAGTCTCACCCTCTTCTCTTTTTTTTTTTTAAATAAGACGTGGTTTCACCATGTTGGTCAGGCTGGTCTTGAACTCTCAACCTCAGGTGATCCACCCACCTCAGCCTCCCAGAGTGCTGGGATTACAGGTGTGAGCCACCGCACCTGGCCGTCTCACTCCCTTCTCTTTCTCAGGCTAGTTTACACTTTTGATCTTGCCCCACAGATCTCTGAGGTGCTATGAAGCATTTTCTTCTCTGTTCCTCAGATCGGATAATTCACACTGGATTGTCCTCAAGTTCATGGACGTTGTTTTTGCCGCGGCCGATTTGCTGTTAGTGCTTACAGTAAATGTTTCATGGATTGCACTTATTTTTTCTTTTTTATACTTTCCATGTCTCTGTTGATTTCCCAATCTGATCTTCTGTGTTCACTCCTTAATTCTTTCTTCATCAATTAATTAGCCCTGCAATGCTATCGTGTCACTAACTCTTAGAGTATATCTTGCTTTTCTTTTAACTACTTATAATGGCTGCTCTAGACCTTTATCTTCTGAATACAACTTTGGGTCTTCTCAGTGTCAGTTTTTAGTAACTATTTTTTTTGACCATAGGTCATATTTTTCTGTGTCTTTGGACATCCAGTGACTTTTGTGCAGGACGCTGTTGACGATGGCGGCCCTGCATCTGCTGTCACCCTCTGAGCAGCACTGACTTTTGTCCTAGGCTGAATCCGTCGTCCCAAAATTCCCACGTTGACGCGCCAGCTCGCACAGTCACTGTTTCAGGAGATGAGACCCTTAGGCAGCAATCGAGGTTAAGTGAGGTCAAAGGGGTGTGGCCCTAATTTAACAGGGCTGGGGTCCTTGTGAGGGAGGAAGCCTCCCCGCGGAGTGAGGACAGAGCCAGGGGCTGCCTTCTCCAAGCGGGCAGGAGGACCTTCACCAGAAACTGTGTTCTCTGGCACCTTAATCTTGGACTTCCGCCCTCCAGAACTGTGAGGAATACATTTCTGTTGTTTGAGGCCCAGTCCAGGGTGTTCTGAGCCGACGGCAACGGTGACAGCCCGTCCAGCAGGAAATCGCAGGACAGGCTGAGCCCCTCAAACTCGCGGCCCCCGCCAGGCTCGGCTGTGCAAAGTCACGCTGTTTCCCAGGAGCCTCTAACTTGCCAGAATTCAGCCTCTAAATGTCTCTCCTCTGGGTCTTGCAGGGTGTGGTTTGGGGTTCAAGGCTGGCGAGGTCCCTCCCCTGGGGCTGTCTCCCCACCCCACCCCCGCACCACTGAACCTCAGGTATCACTTTCCATGGCCCCATGAAGCAGCCACCCCAGTACACCCTGGGTTGTCTCACCTGAACATACAGGGGACCGGCTGACCCCAGGGGCCTGGACGCAGAGCCCCGGGACTGCCACCTGCCACTTCCTTGCCCTTCCCGCTTCCCAGGCCAGGCAGGAAGAGAGTGATGCAGTCGGCTGGCAGGAGACCAGGCCACGGGGTGAGAGCCCAGGCCATGTGAGAGCCTACTGTGGAACCAGACTCAGAGCAGGGCTGGGCAGCTGGGGTCCAGTGAGGCCAGAAGCATGGCCCATCAGGTAGGGCCTTGGGCCTGGGGCGGTGAGCCTGAGCCCTGGGCAGAGGTGAGCTATGGGAGGGTGCAGGCAGAAGGGGTGTAGCCTCCACGCATGTGAGACCCTGCCTCTGCTCCTCCCACCAGGAGCACTGTTTCTGTCTCTGCTCTACACCCTGGGGCAGCCTGACTGGGACCCTGGCAGGCCGGGAGGGCAGGGCTGCTGCCTCATGAGGGAGCCGCGCTGTTTGTCCAGTAGCCACGGAAAACACACCTCCTGATGCCGGACCTGGGGCAGGCAAGTCCCCCCACACCTGTCACCTGTCGGCCCTCTGGAAAGACACACAGAGCAGTCGCTTGACATCACAGTTTATTCAGAGCAGGTGCAGGTGACCCAGAGGGCAGGGTGCCCAGGAGAGGCCGGGTGGGCGGGGCTCCAAGCCTCCTGGCCTGAGGCAGGAACTCCACTAAATCAGCTCCTGCAACACAAACATGCAGGGGCTCAGGCCTGCGTGGTCTCTGGAGGCCCCACGAGGCAGCGATGAGGGCCGCGTGGCCAGGGCTGCCGTCATAGCTGCCTGGCTTTGGGCAAAGCACCCAGCTCCCCAAGTGCTTTCTCAATCTGCAAAATGGGGTACAACCCCAAACTCTAGGACCAAGACAAAGCGAGGTCAGGGAGACAATGGGTTCTTGCGGTGCCAGACACAGGAGCCCTGAGGGGGCACCCACAAGGCCTGCGCCTGCCCCCGAGGGGACCCGTACCCCACCCTCAATGGGATCGCAACCTGTGCCCCATGGGACCTGCACCCCGCCCCCGATGGGACCTGCAGCAGTAGAAGCGGCCAGCAGTCCTGCACAGAACACCGAAGAAAAGAAGCCATTTCTGCTCCCCTGTCCCACCCAGCTCTGTACCCCGTGACCCCAGCCTCCCAGAGTCCCTTCCTGGCAGCCTGGGTCACCACCCCAGAGGCTCCAGCTCTTTCCAAGCCAGGAGACAGACCCGTCTCGGGAGCTGCCCATGGTGGTGTTGGGTGTCCTGATCACAGAAAGAGGTGAACGAGGTGAACGGGCCCCACCCCAGGGCCAGGAGGTGGAGCCACGGGATGGGTACTGGGCCAGGGTCCGGGGACTTCAGCGCAGGCCGGGGTGGGGGCAGGCTCACCTCCTTCAGGAGCTTGGCACACTGCCCTGTGGGACAGGCCAGCGTGAGGAGCTGCAGAACCAACCACAGGGCCCAGCCCGCGTTCACCCCACAGTCCCTGGGCTCAGCAGGCCGGGCCGCCAGGTAAAGTCGAGTGTCTGCCGTCAGCTCCCAGAACCTCCAGAACCCCAGCCGCTCCTCGTCCTCCAGGCTCCGAGCTGTGGGGCACAGGGGGGCTGGCTGGGCAGTCCCTGGAGGGCGGCAGCTGGGCAGAGCCCCCCAGGCCAAGCTTACTGAAGTACTTGAGGACCTGGAAGTTCCTGCCCCGCCACATCAGGGACACCCGCAGGATGGCGTAGCCCTCGTAGTCCGTGTCCAGCACCTGGATCTCTCTGCGGCCTTCAGGAGCCGGCCATGGCGTTGGGGGAGACCTCCGAGGGGGACGGACCTCGAAGGCCAGGGTCTGCAGGGTCTAACTCCACCCTGGCCCCACCCAGCCCCTGCACTTGAGTGGCTGGGGACACTGCAGCAGCTCTTGAAGGGTGACCCAGTGTGTGGGTGAGAGAATGGGAGGGTCTGGGGCATGAAATGTACAGGGAACAGCATGGGGAACAGTGCAGGGAGCAGTGCAGGGAACAGTGCAGGGAACAGTGCAGGGAACAGTGCAGGGAACAGCATGGGGAACAGTGCAGGGAGCAGTGCAGGGAACAGCATGGGGAACAGTGCAGGGAGCAGTGCAGGGAACAGTGCAGGGAACAGTGCAGGGAACAGCATGGGGAACAGTGCAGGGAACAGTGCAGGGAACAGTGCAGGGAACAGTTCAGGGAACAGCATGGGGAACAAAAAGGCAAGGCCTGGCTGTGTGCACGGCCAGGCTCCACCTGCTGTGACAGGGCAACTGCACTTACCAGGAAAAGTGAATTTTCCTGTAGTGTCTATTTCTGAGCCCACGACCCTGTCTATCTCGCAGCTTCCTGAGCTGAAAGGTAGCAAAGTGCTCATCGGGAAAATGTCAGCCTGTGTCCCACCTGCTGGGCACCTTCCCAGAATGGGGCCATGTCTTTAGGAAGGGCATGGGCAGCACTGTGGAGCATCCCAGGGCCTGGAGCAGGACAAGGCAGGGAGAGTGCCAGGCAGGGAGTGTGCCAGGTGGGAAATGTGCCAGGCGGGGGCTGAACCGGCCTCCCCCTGGGGCCTCTGTTCCTTCCAGCCAACCACCTGCCCCAAGCCCCTTTTCTTTCCTTATAAGTTGATGGGGCTTTATTAAAACACTGTGCTTATATTTGGGAGAAAATGCAGATCCAGGAGCTGGTTGAGGACCAAGACAGGTGGGCACAGGGAGGGCTGGCCCACCAGTGGGACGGCACTCAGCCCAGACCCCACGCTGTGCCCAGTCCCCAGCCACCCGTGCTTCTTCCTCTCCAGCAGTCCCGAGGCCTCTTACCTATTGTATTCGACCTTCAAGGTCAGGTTACTCCTGCTCAAGGTGAGGAACAATCCCTCCACCCGATTCGGGGGGTCAGCACCAGCCTTTGATTGGAGGCCACACTGACCTCCTGCCAGAATCCTCCAATCTAGAGAGAAGCGGAGCTCCACCAGGCGCTGAGCAGCTGGACTGAGACCCCCGGGGGCGTTCCACGGACCCCCAAGCAGGGGCCTGGTGGGCTCTAAGAGTCAGCAGATGGCTGTGAGGCTCAGTGGCAAAGCAGCAAGACATCTGTGAGCCACCGTCCCCAGGTGCGTGTCCTTCCCAGCTGTCCCCTCAGGCCATCGGACAGCAATGCCCCACAGGGCGGCCCTTCCCCACTGGGCCATCTAGAGCCGTGGAACAGGTCCTGGGGCTTCCAGGCCATGTGGGGAGGAGCCGAAGGCCCTGCCTGACCTGGGGGGCAGGACTCAGGGGCAGGGACGCTCGGGGGCTGGAAGAGAAGCCCTGGAGAGCGCAGCGGAGTGAGAAACGCCAGGGAACAGGTGACCAGGGCCGCGCAGCTCACCAGCCACCAACCACGCCAGGGGACAGCTCACTGGCCACCGACCACACCAGGGGAGGGGTCTCCTGCCCTCAGCCACCTGCCCAGAGCCGGGACTTCTGCTGAGACTTTTAAAAACCTGATCATTTTTGGGAGGAAAGAGTCTCTGTCTCAAGCAACTACCTTCTCTGGGCCTGCCAATGCGTGCCCGGCCCAGCAGCAGGCACAGACTCAGTGGTGAAGAAAATGCTGCTAACAGGAAGTGTCTGGCTGGCACCAGCGTCCCCACTGAGCCCCCCACACCAGCAGAGGCCTCTTCCCTGAGCCTGCAGGACTGGGGGCATAGGAGGAGCCCCACCAACTAAGAAGAAGAAGCCACCTTCTGCCGGTCCAGGTCCACCATGGCCGCTGCCACCTGCGCCCAGAGCACCATGAGGGCACCCAGGTTGGTGCACAACAGCCTGGCCTCCATGGCGGCTCGGGCTCCAGGCTCCTCCGAGCTCCTGTGCGCCACAGCCTGGGGTGATTATATGTGGAGGAAGGCAGGCTGTGCGCTCACCTGGGACTGTCGACAGGACAGCTTAGCTGCTGCGTGCTCAGAGATGGGTTTCTGCACAAGCACATCCGGCCCTGGGGACACCCACGCCCACCAGAGGGGTTAGCCTGGCCTAGACGGCAGCCTGCCCGGCCACCTTCCTGGCTCGTGGACGATCGTGGAGGCTGCCAGGGCCGTCTGGGGGCCTGAGAGGAGAAGCCCCACACACGCCATCTGGGGCTCAGTGACCCTACGCAACGCTTGTGTTTGGGGCTCTTTCTGGCCAGCTGGGAACAACGTCACAAACATTGTCAAGGTCGGGTGGGGGCAGGCTGGGCCGTGTCCTGACCATGGCCAGCAGCCAACGAGCACGCAGCGGTATTTGAACCCCGGCCTGCGCTCTTTGGTGTCTGGCCCCGCTCCATGCCTCAGACCATGCCCACCACCAGCAGCGTATTTTATGAGGTACCGGGACAATCTGTGTCCACCGCCCGGGGGCAGCGTTGAGCCGGGCCCTGGAGCCTGCCCGCCCGGCTCGCAGCGCTCCTGGCCTCTGTGACCCTGGCATCTGTCCCCTCTTCCTCATTATAGACACAGCGGGGGAGGGGCGGGAGCATCGGGCACCAACCCTGGCTCCCTCCCTCCTGCAGTGTGGCACAGGGCACGCCGCTTTACCTCAGTTTTGCCATCTGTCATGACTGCAACCGCAGAGCATGAAGCCAGGCAGAGGCCCTGCATGACCTCCCTCTGGCACCCCCCGAGGCCCCAGGAGGGCCCCTCCAGGCCCTCTGGCCCCATCTGACCCCGTGCAGCATCTTTCGGGCGCAGGGATGATTTTTTCTAAGGCAGACAAGTTTTACTTTCAAAAACATCTTTATTTGTGACACATATTTTTTAAAACCGAAAACAACTCCTAGTGCCTGAAAATGAGCCAAACAAACAAAGTACCTTCCACCCTGCCATCCCCACTTCCTCCCACTCCCTTCCAGGACAGGGGAAAAGGAGCCCACGGGAAGCCGGAAGCCTTCTCCCAGCAGGGCCAGGGCCTAGCAGGCTCCAGTGCGGCTGTTGCCCGAGGCCACTGTCACCCTGGGGTCCAGCGCTTCAGCTCCCACAGCTCCCAGCAGAGGCACAGGTCCCACGGGGCCAGGAGAGGTCCGAGGGTCCCCAGAGCCCTCCTCCCAGACCTGTGCCCCAGTGCTGGGATGGGGGCGGCCTTCCCACCTTGGGAGCCGGAAACGCCCATCTGGAATGGCTCAAGCTTTGGTTAGCTATCGGGAAGTCCTGGTCACCAAAGCCCATTCAGTGGGTGGACCCTGGCCACCTTGGATCCTGGATGGTGGGGAACATTGGGGAGACAGAGGACTGGGCTGCTGCCAGCCCCAGGCTGAGGAGTCAGGACCCCCCAGGGTGGCTCCAGAGACAGACTTGGCAGGAGAGGAAGGGTGGGTGGCAGGGGCACCTGGTGTCTCTGGGTGACCAAGGGCAGGATGAGGGCAGAAACTCCTCAAGGCTGATTCTTTCTGGCCCCTGCCCTTCGAGGGCCGCAGGCACTGACAGGCAACAGAGCGGAACCTCCAGTTCCTTCCTGTGCCACCCCACGCTCGGCCCTTTGAAATGTGTGCCAGACACAGTGGGCAGTCAGAGCTCCAGAGGCCCCAGGCACTCTGCCAGTGACCAGGGTGACAGTGGGGAGGGCCAGCCCGGGCCCTTGCTGGCTGTGCAGCCTTGGATAAGTCACCCAACCCTTCTGTGCCACGGTTTCTTGATTTTTTTTTTTTTTTTTTTGAGACAGAGTCTTGCTCTGTCGCCCAGGCTGGAGTGCAATGGCACTACCTTGGCTCACTGCAAACTCTGCCTCCCGGGTTCAAGCAATTCTCCCTGCCTCAGCCTCCTGAGTAGCTGGAATTACAGGCGCCTGCTACTACACCTGGCTAATTTTTCTATTTTTAGTAGAGACGAGGTTTTGCCACGTTGGCCAGGCTGGTCTCGGACTCCTGACCTCAGGTGATCTGCCCACCTCGGCCTCCCAAAGTGCTGCCATTACAGGCGTGAGCCACCGCGCCCGGCCAGTTTCTTCATCTTTGAAACAAGGAGCACACAGGGTGGCTATGTGTGTCCATGGGGTCTGCCATGAAGCACCCAGGCCGGCGGGCAGTACCCTGGCCACAACCATGACCAGGTGTAAACCAGGTGCCCGAGATCACATCAGTGGTGGGGGCAAAACCCAAATGGGCCTAACTTCCCAGCCTCCCAAAGCTCCCCCTACTCTGGCACCAGGGGCCTGGATGCCCAGCAGAGCCTCAGCAGCTGGACCATCTTCACAGGATGCCCAGCTCCCCACTGGCACTGCGGACCCATAGAGACTGGGCCAGGATGCCCCGTTCTCCTGTGGGTGCAGCCCCCACACATGCTAAGCCTGGCTGCTGCCTCCTGCCCCCTCCCCAGGTCCCCTCCCCCTGTCCCCTGCCCCCTCCCCAGGGTCCCTCCCCCTGCCCCTGCCCCCTCCCCAGGGCTTCTCACCCCTGCCTCCTGCCCCCTCACCCAGACCCCCTCACACTGGCGTCCCTGCCCCCTCACACCTGCCCCCTGCCCCCTTACCCAGGGCTCCTCCCCCCTGCCTCCTGCTCCCTTGGCCAGGGCCCTTCACACCTGTCTCCCTGCCTCAGTCTCCCCAGCAGTGCTGGGGTCAGGCAGGGGCCTGCTGTGCCCTCCCCAGGGCATCTCCAAAGAGGTGAGGTTGTGAGGCTGCAGCATCTGTTTATTGAATAGAAAGAGGGCGTCCCACGAGGCATCCTACAGGTGGGGGCGGAGGACAGAGAGGCCCCAGGTGGTCCCCGAGGGCTGTGGGTCTCTCTCCAGAGGCGATGGCGCCTGTGGCTCCGGCTCCTCCTGCACAGCAAATGCACAGCTACTCCATCACACACTCCCATGACAAATGCCCTTCCTGCTCCTCGCAAGCGGCGCATCAGCCCTCCAAAGCCACCACCCAACAGGCTCAGGAGAGCTCATTCTGGACACACACACGAGCCACCACTGCTGCCCCAGAGGCCCCAGGGGAGAGGCTGTCCCTGGCTCCAATGCGTCCCCACCTTCCCCCAAGGTGGGGGACCCAGCCCCATGCCCCAGTCCCTGGCTGAGTGGCAGTGAGCCACAGCCTCTGCCGGGGCCTTGGTGAAGGGGCTGGCATGGCAAGAAAGCCCCAGAATGGCCATGAAGCCACCACAGAACCCACAGCCTCCGGGGTCACCCAAGGTGGCCCAGGCGGGGCACTCTACCCCGAAAGCTGCCTCTTCTAGATCGTGGGGGGATAGGGCTACACGTTCTCCCCAGAGAACCTTCTGGAGGAGGGCGATTTGGTGTTGACCCCCATGCTTCGCAGTCCACCGGTGCGTGCAGGGAGACTTCGGTGCAGACCTGTGCAAAGCTGAACAGCCCGTGTCCCCAGGCAGGATGGCGAGTCGCCAGGAAGAGGACCCTGGGAGTGCAGGCGAAGCTCACAGAGAGGAACCGAGAGGCAGGAAATGCATGGTGGAAAAGCAGGAGAAGCTCCGAGGCCCAGAGCCCCCCAACACCACGGCCCCACCCCGGAGCCCCCCAACACCACGGCCCCGCCCCGGAACCCCCAACACCACGGCCCTGCCGCAGAGCCCCCCAACACCACGGCCCCACCCCGGAGCCCACAGCACCACGGCCCCGCCCCGGAGACCCCCAACACCACGGCCCCGCCCCAGAGCCCACAGCACCACGGCCCCGCCCCGGAACCCCCAACACCTCTCGCCACACCAAGAGGGGCCAGTGTCCCTTCAGACGCCAGTGACTGTCACGTCGGAGTCGTGACGTGTGGTTGTGCCCAAAGTCTTGGCTGTGAGTCTAGGCAAGGGACCCAATGGTCTTCTGGTATCTGGTTTAGGGAGAGGTCTCCCCAAGACCCCACTCGCATGTGGCTTCTGTGATGGGCACTGGGCACAAAGGCTGTGGTCTGCCCTCCTGGGCCCTGGGGGAGGAGACGAGGCCCCCGCAATTCCAAGGCAGGACTATGCCCTGGAGAGGGAGCCAGGGGCTGTGTGGACACAGCGGGGACACAGAGCTGTGGATTGAATAGTGTCTCCAAAACTTCGGGCCCACCTGGAACCTCCAAAGGTAGCCTTGTTTGGAAACAGTCTTTGCAGATACCGTGAGTTTAGACTCTGGAGACGAGGTCACCCTGCATTTACAGTGGGCTCCAAATCCAAGGACGGGCGTCCTCATAAGAAGAGGGCCCTGTGGCGCTCGCTGCGGCAGCACAGACACGGGGAGGGAGATTTGGACGCAGACACAGCAGACGTCAAGCTGTGATGGGGAGGGGAGAGGCGACCAGGGTGGCCCCTGCAGGGTCTGGAGAACCCACCTGGGAAGGGCCAGGCGGGGCTCCGGAGGCATCAGGGCTCCTCCTTGCTCTCAGGGGTGCACGTGTCTGTGGGGAGGAAGACGTCTGTAAGATGCTGACGGCCAGGACTGCCCTTGCTTCCCGCAGCCCCCAAGCCCTGGTGCCCAGGCCACGGGACAGCTCCACTATCCCAGAGAGTGGAGCCCAGAGCTTCCCTCCCAGCGCTGCCCAAAGCCCCTCCCGGAGTCTGTGCTGCGGGGGCTGCCAGCCCACCCCTGAAGAGAAGATCCCCTGCTCCCCACACACTGCCTGTGCTGAGAGGGGGAGGAAGGGTGGCCTCATGGGAGGCAGGGCCAGGCTGGGGGGCATGGGGTGGGGCAGGCTTGCCAGGGTACCTGACTTGGGCAGCATGACCACCATGTCATCCGGAAGCCCCAGCGTTGGGTAGAAGTCCTGGAATGCCCTCAGAGCCTGGGGACTCACGTCCTGGGTCCGGCCTAGGCAGAGCAGGGGCCACCATGAACCCAGCAGCAAAAGGGGCGGCAGCAGGGGCTCTCCTGGCCTCACTCCACCTCCTTGAGGGCTGACAGCAAGGCCGCCACCCTTGGTTGCTCAGGTTGTGCACTGCACAAAAGTGCCTGCCGGGCTGAAGGAATCTTAGGGCCCCCTTTCCCGATTCACATGGAGGTGTCCGGGAGGTTGGGGTGGTCTGGCTGTCCTCCTGGGCCCCACTCCCCCTTCAGCATCTCTCCCTGCAGCTCAGAAGCCTCCAGCCTCACCCCGTCTTCTCCACCCGGGGAGTCCCCAGGAAATTAAGAACCTCAGCCCCAGCCGTAGGACTCAGGCAGCGAGGCCAGACAGAGAAGGTCGGGACACCACTCTCAGGAGGCCAGAGAGGAGCAGGCACTGCGGGACCCCTCAGCCAACCTCCTCCACGTCCAAAGCACTGAGGGTCCAGCTCCCACCCCACCTGGTCCTTGCCAGGCCAGGAGTGTGTGAGGTCACAGCAGGAGAGGGCAGGGGCAGCTCCAGAAGGGGCGGGGCCTAAAAGGTAGGGCGTGGGAGGTGAGCTGGGGAGGGGCCTGTGGTGGGGGGCGGGGCCTTTTGTGGGCGGAACGGGTGGGGCGGGTCCTGTGGAGAGGGGCGGGGCCAGTAGGTGGGGGCAGACTGGGTGGGGGCGGGGCCTCTGGGAAGGGGCGGGCCGGCGGGCGGGGACAGGCGCTAACTATAGAGCTGCACCAGGGTGCTGAGGGACCCCTCCAGCTCCTTGTAGATGTAGACGATGGCGAAGGAAGGAGCTGTAGTCCGTGTCCACGACGCGCACGTCCAGGTAGCCCAAGGCTGCGGAGAGGCAGGCTGCCGATCGGCCTGGAGAAGTGGACGGGCCCGGGCACCGACCCCACCCACGCCTGCCCCTGCTGCTGGGGTAGGAGCCTGTTCCTCCATGACAGAGGAGGGGCAGGGAGGGGCAGGCAGGGACCGGAGACGGTGGTGGACAGCTGGGGCCCGGGTGGAAAGTCAGCCTCACGTGACCCCCAGAGAAGCAGCATCCAGTGCCCCTGAAGGCGGATAAGGCAGAACCTACCCGGGACTCTGAAGTGTCCCTCGGAGCCCACCTTCAGATACTCGGCATCTACCTGGTTACAGCCATCCGCCCTGGGGGTGCATAGCCAGCTCACTCATGGTACCCAGCTGCCTGAGCCCCCCAGCCCAGCCCAGGCAGCCCAGCCAGCCCAGCCCAGGCAGCTCACCCCAGGAACTCCATGTGGACGTGGAGGCCACCCTTCTCTGTGGCCTTGATGGCCCTGGTAGACATGGGCAGGTGGTCCTTCTTGCCCAGGAAGACTTTGCTGTCGGATGCCATGGAGACCACATACCAGAGGCCTGAGAACTGCCAGAGCCTTAGTCACCCACAGGCCAGGACGGCCAGCAGCAGGGCCCTCCTTGCCCAGGGATCCAGGGGACAACACAGAAGTCACACAGCAAGAGGGCTTGGAGTGGCCATCTCCTGGGTGTGAGCTGAGCCCAGGTGCACAGGACCTCCTCTCGGGCAGGT
The DNA here is from genome assembly GCA_963573385.1 of Cacajao melanocephalus. NCBI lineage: Eukaryota > Metazoa > Chordata > Mammalia > Primates > Pitheciidae > Cacajao > Cacajao melanocephalus. The sequence continues at coordinate 20,284 of CAUYLG010037886.1, forward strand.
CACAGCACAGCCGTGAGCCTCAGTTCCCCAGCTGTGAAGTGGGCGTAGTAACCATCCCTATACAGGTTGGTTTAGGATTAAGCACAGAGCGGATCTACAGCTCGTACCTGGCTGGGCACAGAGCAAGCGCCACAGGACAGGCAGCTGTCACAATGATCACCTTGTCTCTGGCAAGGGCCCAGCTCCCACCCATCGCAGGCCAGCGCAGAGGCCCCTGGTACCTTTGTGGCATTGAAATCAGGCTGCAGTAGAACCTCGGCCTGAGCCGTGGGCACCCAGAGCAGGGCCAGGATTGCACTGAGCAGGAACGCCTTCATCCCCTTGCTTGCCCTCCAGCCCCTGGTGCTGAGTCCCCAAGCCCCAGGGGGCCAGATTTATAGCCAGGCCACCACCTGGGTGCACCTGCTCCAGGGTGGAGCAGATGAGAGCAGAAGGCACTTCGGCTCTGAGACTACAGCCCCCTTGTCCATTGTTTGGCACAGTCACTCCAGTGTCCCCCAGCTCCAGGGGTCACTTCCTGGAGGGCTCCAGACAGCCAGGCTCTGGCCTGACGCGCCCGGCTGAGGATTTGTCCCCTAGACCTGAAAGGCATGTTGCCAGTCCCAGGGCCACTGCCAAGCTACAGCAGAGACTTGTCCTGGCTTACCTGGACTCACATCAAGCCCCTCTGTGCACACTCTGCCTGGCTGGGCTGAGCCAGGGCCCTGGGGGTGCAGCTGCAGGCATGCGGCTAGACTTGCTAGGACCAGGCTCCTCTCCTGGGGTCTGGCCACCAGAAAGTCCCCTTCTCTCACCCCCAACACGGGGTTAGGGTCCCAATGGCAGAGTGTCCAGGGCAGAGCTTGTGCCCACAGCTGTGAGAGAGGCCTGGGTGCCCCTCACTCCAGACCGTACCACCCCCAATGCAGCCCCTATGTGGGCTTCCAGCAAGCTGGCCAGGGACTGGATGGGCTGGGCTGGCCCTGGGGAGGATTACGGCATTGGACACCGCCTTATCACTGGTTGTGTAAGCGTGCGGTGGCAGTGATGCCGAGAAGGCGCCGTGGGCTGGCAGAGGCTGGAACCTCCCAAGTGACCTCTCTGTGTCCTCACAGAGCACCCAGGGATGCTGGATAGGGAGCAGCAGGTGGCCTCAGAGAGCGCCACCCAGACCCCTGTGGTCAGGGGCGGGGTCAGGGGCCGGGGTCCTGCCAGGGAGGCCAGCACCGCCAGGCCTCTGGAGTGATAGTGAGGCAGGGAGGCAGGAACCCAAAGACTTCCTAGAACCAAATCACATGGAAGCACTCCAACACTGACAGGAATGTGAATGGCTTTTAACTTCACCTCATCCTCTCTATTGACTTAGGGCTCAACCCAAGTAAACGGCTTTGTAACTTGACCATCCTCTCCATTTACACAGGGCATATGTGTAGGGCTGAGGGCCCCACAGGGTCGTGGGGTGTCGCTTATGCTGTGCTGAGGTGCAGGATCCGAGAAATAAAGAGACAGGACACAGAAGTACAAGGAAAACGCAGCTGGGCTGGAGGGGCCATGCCACCTATAAGGGGAGTCAGGCGAGGCCCCGAATGTCCAGAAGCGTGAGTATTTATTGTGCATAGGTTACGGGGCAGGGCAGTGAGTGAAATCATCTTTAAGGATAGTGATAGGGTCGTGAGCAATAAAACAAGGGGTCCACCCCCATTAGGTCACCTAGGCCAGGAGGTGGACAGTGCGCAGCAAGGGGCCTGTTCCCATGAAGGCAAGGGCCGTGTGCAGTAAGGGGTCCACACCCATTAGGTCACTGAGGCTAGAAGGTGGGCCGTGCGCAGTGAAGAGGGTGCAGTGTGCAATACTTCTATCTCTGGGCAAACTACTTCTAAGAAGATTTATGGGAGGATGCTTTAAGTCTCACAGCAGTGACAGAGCGGTCAGGGTTACTGCCACCTTCTGGCAGCTTCCAATGCGTTCT
>CAUYLG010037890.1:0-31705 GCA_963573385.1 Cacajao melanocephalus
TATACTTTAAGTTCTGGGGTACATATGAAGAACATGTAGGTTTGTTACATAGGTGTGCATGTGCCATGGTGGTTTGCTGCATCCATCCCCCCGTCATCTACATTAGGTATTTCTCCTAATGTTATCCCTCCACAATCCCCCCAACCCCCTGCTATCCCTCCCTTAGCCCCCCCCACACCCTGACAGGCCCTGGTGTGTGATGTTCCCCTCCTTGTGTCCATGTGTTCTCATTGTTCAACACCCACTTATGAGTGAGAACATGTGGCGTTTGGTTTCTGTTCTTGTGTCAGTTTGCTAAGAATAATGGTTTCCAGCTTCATCTATGTCCCTGCAAACGACATGAACTCATCCTTTTTTATGGCTGCATAGTATTCCATGGTGTATATGTGCCACATTTTCTTTATCCAGTCTATCATTGATGGGCATTTGGGATGGTTCCAAGTCTTTGCTATTGTAAACAGTGCTGCAATCAACATACTTGTGCATGTGTCTCTATAATAGAATGATTTATAATCCTTTGGGTATATATCCAGTAATGAGATTGCTGGGTCAAATGGAATTTCTATTCCTAGATCCTTAAGGAATCACCACACTGTCTTCCACAATGATTGAACTAAGTTACAGTCCCACCGACAGTGTAAAACTGTTCCTATTTCTCCATATCCTCTCCAGCATCTGTTTTCAGGACTTTTATTATTGACCTTCCTAGATATTTTTATTTCCATTTCAGTCATTGTTCATGAGTTAAGATATGATCTCTGTCCTCCCTTCTCATTTGAGTGTTTCATCCTCAGAGCAAGTCATTAGCTCTGATATGCCCATCCTTTCTCTTTTTGATGGCTGGCAGCCTTATACATAAAGCCATCTCTTCCAGCTGGCATTCACATGCTGAAACTTATGAGTTTTCCGTGGATATGTAACTCTATCTACTTTTTCCAATTTGGTATTTAACAAAAATGTATTAAAAGCTAGAGGTATGTCAAGTGATTAAAACTTAGATAAACATATAAAATGCTTAATTAAAAAAATACGAAGCAGCTAATGAAAACTACAGAATGGAAGTATGGAGTGTCAGGAGAGAAACCACTGATAACTTTTGTATTAGAATCAGCTTCATGGAAGAGGTTGCTAGATCTGGAAGAATGAGCAGGCTTATAATAAGCACAGTTTGGTGATGTGAACTTTCATTAAAAAACTGTGGAAATGTATAAACTATGAGTAGGTATATTTCAGTATATGCAGAAACTCAGTTAATCATAAGCAAGGAATACATTGAAGAGCTTATCTGGGACTGGCAATATGAGCCCCTCATAGGCTAGAGTGATTTACATAATTCCAGAGAGAATGGTAAGTCATTAGAAGTCTTTGTGGGGCTGGGCACAGAGGCTCATGCCTGTAATCCCAGCACTTTGGGAGGCCAGGGTGGGTGGATGACGAAGTCAAGAGATGGAGTCCATCCTGGCTAACACTAAAAATACAAAAATAAAAATAAAAAATTATTTGGACGTAGTGACAGGCACCTGTAGTCCCAGCTATTCAGGAGGCTGAGGCAGGAGAGTCACTTGAACCCAGGAGGCAGAGGTTGCAGTGAGCCGAGATCACGCCACTGCACTCCAGCATGCGTGCCTGAGGGTGACTCCATCTAAAAAAAAAAAAAAAAAAAAAAAAAAAAAGTCTTTGCGCAAGGGATTATCTGATCAGAGATTTTTATTTGAAAGTTTAATGTGTTATCGATTCAGAGTATATTAGAAGAAGAAATGATGTGTGAGGTGATTAGTTAAAAATATAGGAACTGTAAATGAGGAGAACTTTTGCTTTTTATTCTACATGATTAAACATCATATTCGTTTATCTAACTGCATACTGGATATTTCCAATGGGTTAAGCTATGACCAACTTAATCTTAGATTGCATAAAACTGAAATCCTGTTCTTCTTCCTCTTAAAATGGCTATTTCCTATATTGCGTGTTGAATGCTTCTGCCCACCTAAGTACCACAAATAGAAACCTAGGAGCCACTGTGCCTCTTTCCTTCTCTTTGTCTTCTGCATCCAGTTCATCATCAAATATTGCCAGTTCTGTTTCTTCTATTGCTTTTTATTCTTTCTGCCACAGCTTCAACTTACCATTTTCTCAAGCTTAAGCTATTCCAACAGCAATTTGGAGTCAGTTTATCTTAGCTATGTTTCCCCTTTACAATTAATTATTCAATGTAGTTAAAGGGATGGTATTCCTAAAATTCAAACTTAGCCATTTCATTTTTTCTTCAAAACCCATGATATAATATTGTTACTTTCCCAAATAAGGAATCTACAGTCTCCATTGCTCAGGTTTCCAATATTATCTTTAATTATAGCCCATTCTCTCTGCCCTGATTCCCTCTCCTTTCCAAACTCGTTTTCAGATGCTATACTGAATTTCTTTAGGAGTCACTTACACACCAGGACATCTCACTGCCAGACTCATCACAAACTCATTTCTCTTCTTCAGCTCATTCTTTATCACTTTTACTTATTCCTCAGTGTTCTTAGCTAACTTTTTCTCACCAGTAAGGTTGTCGTATTGATGCACAAAATCTACACAGATACACCACTCACATTAAATTTCTCTGGCTTCATTTTAAGAAAGCTTCTTCTACTCTCTCTGTTCTGGCCATATTGGTTGCCTAGCATTTTTGAATATGCCAAACATGCATCCCTTTAGGGCCTTTACATTCATTGGTTGATCTCTCTCACTGTGATTCTTCTCTTTCAGAATTAGTAAGGATAACTGTCACCTTATCCAACTCTTTTAAAAATGAGGCCTACCTATGCTTATGTGCTGATAATCCCATTTGGTATTGCAGGTGCTCAAACCCTTGCTCCTCTTCGGCCAAGCCATCTGCATTAACTGATTTGACATTGCTAAGCTTTTACATTGTTGTGGCCATAAAATTTACCAACTGCTAACATTCTACATAATTAATATATTTATTTTGTTGACTGTCTATTCTCTATGTTCCTTTTCCCAATAGAATGTAAACTTCTTCATTTTTACAATAGTGGAAATCTCTGTTTTACTCACTGATGTACCCTGTGCACCCTATGTACATTATTTGACCACAGCTTCAGAGCTGGCTCTTACATATTAATTTGCTATTTCAAAGTATATGGATTTGTTTTTTTGTGTTTTTTTTGTTTTTTGTTTTTTGTTTTTGAGGCAAAGTGTCTCTTTGTCACCCAGGCTGGAGTGCAGTGGAGTGATCTCTGCTTACTGCAACCTCTGCCTCCTGGGTTCAAGCGATTCTTCTGCCTCAGCCTCCCAAGTGGCTGGGATTACAGGTGCCTCTAAGTATATGGATTTTTTTTTAAAATACTGATTTATTATTGTCATTTTTATTTAAAGTTTGTACCAATTTATGTTTTACCAATAGTAAATGAGTGTCTTTTTTTCTATGTTCTCAACAGTATAATATATTCTAAGTTAACCACTATGCTTATTGAAAAATGATATCTCATTAAAAACCATTCATTTTAAAACTTGTTTTAAAATTTTGTTTTATGCAGAGGTTGAACACCATTTATATTTTTAGTGGCTTATTTTTCTTTTGGAGACATGTTATGCCCTTTACATTATTTTCTATTTTGGATGTTAGTGTTTCCTTATGTATTTGCAATACATTTTTGCACATTACTTATGTTATTTAACTTAAAATATGTTTGACTAAAATTTTATTTGTATATATCATATATTATATGTAACCTCTGCATTCCATTATATTTAATGAAATACAAGTGATACCTCACAAACCATTTTTATTATTAAATCCTAGTTTCTGTAAAGATGATAGACTTATGTGTAAGTTTACATAGTAAATTAAATCACTATATATATTAAGACAAAACTATTAATGAAGGGCAATAAATTATTATTTCTTATTTGTTATTTTTTAAAAATTTTTGTAGAAAAAGGGTCTTGCTCTGTTGTGCAGGCTGGAGTGCAGTGGCACAATCAAAGCTCACTGCAGCCTTGAACACCTCAGCTCAAGCAATCTTCCTGCCTTGGCCTATGAAGTAGCAGGGACTACAGGCATGTGCCACCATACCTGACTAGTTCTTACTTATTTATTTACTTTTTAAACTGTTGTTGGTAGAGATAGAGTTTCACTGTGTTGACCAAGCTGGTCTCAAACGCTTGGCCTCAAGCAATTCTCCCACCACAGCCTCCCGAAGTGTTGAGATTATAGGTATGAGACACTACATCCAGCCAGGAAATTATTTTAAATGCAAAATTACATTATCTTTATCTGGAAGAATATTGATCTTACTTAGATTTAAGTCGAATCATGCCTTGAAGTAAATCTTGGTGTACATATTTTACAGTATCATTATAAATATGTCACAATGGAAGACAAGTTTTTTTTTAATTTCATGATGATAAGTAGAACATTATTTTCCTATTAAAAATACATTATCCATTTGAATTACAAAGTAGGCATGCATTTTTATATTAGCCTCAATAGATTTCTATACTTTCACAAATTTTGATGCATAATTTAACAATTATTAGGGTTTGTGCATTTTACATTAGATACTTCAAAAAGTGAATAGATTTTTCTTCCAAAGGTTTCAATTTAAAAATGTAAGCCAAAATGTGTTAATGCCTTTTCTTTTATATACTTTATTGTTCTTACCTTTGGGGGAAAATGTATACATATAATTGTAAAGACATTGTGAGACATTTAATAGATAGATTTTAGATTATTTAAAACTTATTTCAATAAAATAGAAATGTAAAGCATTTTTTTTCAACAAGGGATGAAAAAGACAAAGAGAGATCTATTATAAATGTGAAAAGGAATACAAACACATATGTATTTTTTATTTTTATTATTTTACTTTTAAATTCAAGGGTACATGTGCAGCTTTCTTATATAGGTAAAAGTGCATCATGGGGATTTGTTGTGCAGATTATTTCATCGATCCAGCATTAAGCCTAGTACCCATTAGTCATTTTTCCTGTTCCTTTTCCTCTTCGCACTCTCCATCTTCTGAAAGGCCCCAGTGTGTGTTGTTCCCCTCTATGCGTCAGGGCGTTCTCATCATTTAGCTTCCACTTAAAAGTGAGAACATGCAGTATTTGCTTTTCTGTTCCTTTGTTAGTTTACTAAAGATAATGGCCTCCAGCTTCATCCATGTTGCTGCAGAGGACATTATTTCATTTTTTATGGCTGCATAATATTCCATGCACACAAGTATTTTGGAGGTAATCAGTTTTAGAATCAGACACGTATCACAGTCAATAGGAAAAGCCCTCAAAGGAATGGTGAGTACTAGTCCTTCTGGTCAAGGCATTTATCTGCCTTTGGTTTATATTCTTTCCATCTATAAAAAGGACAAGTTAGATGGCACCTTTTCTGATGGCTGTTACAGTTAGAAATCATGTGATTTTTATTGATGCTTATTCATTCAGTATTCTGCAGAGGACTACACTGATTTTAAATAATATAGAGCAAGTTTTCAATCAACACTCAACACTTGATAAGCACATTTCATCTAATTCAAGTCTCACAGCTCTATGAAGCAAGGATGGCTTGCCAGTCTCCAGAATGTTCTTTGTGACTATGAATGATGTCTTAGACTGTGTGTATCTAACTCAGTTGTAGGCATTTTCCTTCCCTTAGGGGCAGCTGGTAGTACTCCTAAGATCATGAACAGTAGGTAGCCTGATTTTGACTCTTCAAAAACAGCCTTGGAGTTCCCCACCAGTTTGAAAGATGGAGTATCCCTTCAAATTTTCCATTCCTTGGTGAATTTCTATTTTTTGACTTTTGCAAAAGGTACATACGATTTTGAGGTATAAGTTATTTTATGAGACACAAATAACTATTCTAAAAATTATCTTGTAAAAATACAAATAAAAGGTTTACAATCTTTAAATATTTTTAAATATAAACACACTTAAGTATTAGAATACTTTAAGTATTAAAATAGTAGAACTGGCATGCAGCAGTTGTACATATAGGCCAGTATCCCCAAGGAAACACTGTAGCTGTTCACTTTCACTCTGCTTTCATACTTACTCTTGTGTGTTCTCCTGGTTGGTTTTCTGGCCTGCAGGCATGCAAGTTTGCCGCCGCATCCTGGCTTCTTGCTACACCCTAGATTTTGATAGTGCTCCATGATACCCATCTTCCCCAACAACCCTTTGTTTCTTTGTCTTTAATTCTTCTAAACTTTCATCAATGAATATATTCCCTGAGTAATTGTAAGCTGTTATAACAATTTAGTTTAAAAATGATGAGACTATGAATTAATTGTAATTGAAGACATGAGAATAGGAGAGCAGCCCAAATATTTAGGAAATAACATTAATATAAATAGAAGATAAAGAAAGAGTGGTGAAAGTTTAATCTAAAATATCTTGTCTGTCTGTGTATATGATTTTGCCATTGAGTAAATGGCCAAAACAGGGACTGTTTGGTAAAAGTTAAACAGGTTAACTTGCAGGACATGGAACTTGATATAATTCTAGAGCTCATAGTAAAATAAATAAATAGATAAATAATAGGCAAGATGCCCTACAGGAAGAAATTTTGCAGAAGCAGGATGAGAGGGGTCAGCTAGAGATAGGACCTTAGGGAAAATTAATTTTCTGTAAAGAACAACAATAACAATAAAATCTAAGAATGAATCTGATAGTATAGATGTCTTAAATACATAGTCAGAGAATGTTTCAGAAAATCGGTGATCAAAATGTAAAAAGCAATATACAGCATAATATAAATTTGACGATTAGAAGACATTGATGTAGACTTTCAATAGAAGAGACAGTGAGTACAAAGCTTAGACTGTTGTGGGCTATGGCAGTAAGTGGAAAATGACATGTAGACAGTTAATATGGGTGACATTTTTCATAGATCTATCTGAATAAAAGAGAAGATGTCTAGATGGTGATCTGAGTGAGTAATTTTATCGTTGTTCTTTTTTTTGAGGTTTTAAAGGATTATTGAAATAAATAAGTTTCTAGAACAAGACACAAAAATTATTCAAAATAAGAAAAAAGTTACATGGAATGATATATGCTATTATGTGTTTCCTTTCAGTTTTCTTCCCTAAATTGTGCCTGGTTGACACCATAAAAATCAAGGTCTTGACATACACTGACCAACTTTAGAATAGACAAGCCAAAGGTGTGAGGCACATTGCAAGATAGAGAATGTGTAAGATTTCAAAGTTAGCAGAGTGACATCAAGAAGACTCCACTAGTGAAAAAAAAAATCAGCTGAAAGAGAGGGAAAACATTAAGAAGGCAGCAACTCCAACCCAGTCAAGAATTAATGTAAGTTTAGGACACAACTGAAGAAGAAATAGGAAAAAGAAAGAAGTTCAAATCAAAAAATAGTATGGGACTAATTGAATGATCATTAATGTTTAAGGATCTTCACATTTGACAAGTTGTGCGGAAGCAATGAACTTCTCTGAGTCTAGGAAGCAGATCCCTGGTTCCATTGCAGCTTGAAGCTTCTGGTCCTTGTGTTCCCCTTTCATGCCAAGTTCTCTTCCCTCTGACTTTTTGCCATTGATTCTACATCAAAACGTATTTATTGGTCATCTATTATATCTCTCATTTCTCTGTGCCTTTTTGTCCATCAGTGACAGTTCTATTCCATATTAACTTCCGATCTCACAATCCCAATTAACGTGGTTGTGGACTTTTTCTAATCCAGATTTAGGACATGAACTTGCCCTCCATGTACTGATGCGGTCCTAGCAGACAAGTCTATTTGACCAAAATTTTCATTTTTTTGTATATACTTAAAAACATACATATTCCACACTAATATATACCACTCACTTAATACTGGTTTTACTACATACCACTCATTTAATAGTGATTTCACTGTAAATTCTTATTGACTCATGGTAGTTGAATATTTTAAAAGGTATTTTTTTCATGTTATTTAGTTAAGTGGTTTCTTTAAATTTGCTAAGTAAATATGACTCTTCTGATTTTTAAATTAACAGTAAATTGGTACCTCCCTTGTCTTAGTGTTCTTGGGCTACTTAAACAAAATATCATAAACTGGGTGGCTTATACAACGGATAGTGATTTCTTACATTCTGGAGGCTGGAAAGTCCAAGATGTAAGAGTTCAGCAGATGAAGTATCTGGTGAGGGCTCTCTTACCAGTTTGCAGAGGCTTGCGTGTCTTCTTGCTGTATCCTCACATGGCAGAGAAAGAGGGTGAAAGAGAGAAGGTTTTAGGGTTCTAAAATCCTTAGAAGAGCTTTGTGGCATTGACCACATCTCTAGAAACCTTGAGAATGCTTTTACCTCTCTCTAATCGTAAAAATATTGTCCTGTAGCCACTCTCTCCTGTGATTTTTAAAAATACTTTGTAAAATATTTTCATTTAAAATTTAATTCTAAAAGTTTTATCATCTATCTTATTCTGTATATGCAACTCAGAATTTGGCCTCTTGGATATACTTTTGTCAGTCATTTAGGAAATGCTGAGTCTTTTTGAAGAGACTTAATAAAAGGGGTTGACAGAAATGTAACTATAGATGTAGATGTATTAAAACTTTTTTCCATTGTTAGACTCAAAATAAAAGTGCATATTTTTTCTCTCTAAATAAACTGCTAAGCATAATATAAAATATCATCTTCTCTTAATTCTCGTGCTACATAAATATACCGAAAGAAAAAGAAATAATAATGTGGAGGCTGGAATCAAAGCTGAATTTAGCAGGAAACATGACAGTGATTTGTGAGTTTAAATGTTGGGTGAAAGCCCAGATAATAATGATAGTAACCTTTTGGACTCCTCCATTTAGAACTTGTCAGAAATACTGAATTCTGTTGAGTTTAAATCATGCCAATTCAATAGGAATACATCCAGATCTCATTTCTTAGAGTGGAATTTGGCACAGTCAAGGTTTTCCATTACAGAGTTAGCCCATTAGCTCAAATTGATAATGGATCTTGAACTTCTTAAAATACAGAGGGTTTTATGTTGTCAGATCCCATATCAATGGAGACTAATATTTTTGAATAATTCAAAATCATCTGAAAAGCTCAAAATAGTCTATGTCATAATAAAAACAATACCTCCAATCGATCAATATTTTTAAAATTCTGCTAGCATAGCATGCATTTAGAGTACAGAAACCAAGTTCCTCTGGTGGTAACAATTTTATGATTGTAGAACATATGACAATAAGCATAAATTAATTAACGCTGCTTTCATATACTCATTATGTGTAATCCAAATTCACTTAATCACCAGTTTATTTTATATACTTATAATATAGTCCACTTATTACATTATGGATAAACAGTGAAGAGAGATTTCAATTAGTTTCTATGAGAATTGACAGCAAAATAAAATCTCACCGAAGTCATTCAGGTTTTCAAAAGGCATACAGGTTATTTTAAACTGAGTGACACTTTGATTTCAATCTTTGTGTGCTGTTTATTTTAAATAAAATGGAATTGAATTAATGTTAACAGGTTATATATTTTATTCATTCATTTTCCCTTTAATTCAAAATGTGTCCCCTTTTTTCTAATTCTAAATAACCATGTGCTAAAAGTCCTTGAGATACCAAGACAGTAAGATATGATCCTTTCCATCAATAAGTTTATATTTTAATGGTGATAATGATCATATAATCCATATTAGTAGGAGGAGTGAATTATACCTTTTTCAAGTGAGATGACCACAAGAAAATAAATATGTAGGATAAAAAATTGAGAAGTAGATGAGGCTTAGTAAGAAAGCAGTGACTGGATCATGAAGGATCTTATATGTCAAACTGAAGAGCTTGCCCTTTTTCTTAAATTTAGTGAAATATTACTGACTTTTAACCAGGATGGTGGCATCATCATACTTATGTTTTAGAAAGAAATCTCAGGTAAGTGAAGGAAAATCTAGATAGATGAAAATAATTTAGGAGATTTTGAAAAAACTCAAGTGAGAGATGATAATTGTCCAGGGTAGGGAATTTATAGTTTAAAAATTTTTACAGAGAGAGATGTATATAACTTAGTCACCAATTAAATGTGGATGTCAAGGGAACTGAGTAAGTCTAGCATTATCTTCATGAGAGGCTACTTGCAGGATCATTGTGTATTATATTATACTATGTAGAGGATGAAATAGGGAAGTAGAGTGTAAGAGAGATTAATATAGTTTTAGACATCTTCAGATTGACTTGATTGTGGGTTGTATAATTAAGAAATTTGTCTTCAGGCCGGGCGCAGTAGCTCACGCCTGTAATCCCAGCACTTTGGGAGGCCAAGGGGGGCGGATTACGAGGTCGAGAGATCGAGACCATGCTGGCCAACATGGTGAAACCCCGTCTCTACTAAAAAAAATACAAATATTAGCTGGGCATGGTGGCATGCGCCTTTAGTCCCAGATACTCGGGAAGCTGAGACAGGAGAATTGCTTGAACCCGGGAGGCGGTTTTTGCTGTGCGCCGAGATCGCGCCACTGCACTCCTGCCTGGCGCCTGGTGACTGTGTGAGACTCTGTCTAAAAAAAAAAAAAAAAAGAGAAATTTGTCTTCAGTAGAAGTCAAGGTTATGGAGTCCCCTGATTATAAGTAATAGTGGAAAGCTATGGATGTGGAAGAATTCCCTCAAATAGATTGTGTAGAGTGGAACTAGAGAGATCCGAGAATGAGTAGTTTGAGGACATTGCGTGTGAATGACAAACAAAATGGAAGTAAATCAGAAGCAAGAAAGAAACTTGCATTTCAGAAACAGAAAGCAGTATCAAAGAATATATTATGAACTTGTGAATGTGCCTAGAGGTCAAGCAAATGTGGCTTACAAATTGTTTATTGGATTCAGCAACAGCAGCGTATGAAAATTTTATCATGAATGTTTTCAGATGACAGATAGGAAACACCAGGTTACAAAATGTTTAAATGCTGAATGCATGCTAAAAAGTGAAGAAGATATAAATAACTTTTCAGTGTTTGAGAAGAAAATTAGACATTAGTAAAGTGGATTGAGGGGAATACATGGTCAACATAATTTTCTAATATAGAAAAGATTTAAGCATGCTTAAATGCTGGTGAGGAAAAACAGACAAAATGTCCTGGGAAGAAGACAAAAGGTAATTAATGAAGCAAAATCACTGATGATACAGGAAGAAAAACATAAGTTAGGCATCAGAGAGGAAAAGAGACACATCACGCACCAGTGTTAGAAGAAAGAGTAAGTGTAGATATTTGTAAATGACAATATTTTCTCAATAAATTTGAAAGTTAAATGTATTCTCATGATTGAGGCAAGCAGGCTTAGTATGGGAGACCCTGGAAAATCTGGTAAAGTTTTTTAACTAGCTGCCCTGGAGAATATATATGTGCTATCTAGAGATATACCAATATCACTAGACAGTATAGAAAACATAGTTGATGTTAAAACCATGAGGTAGTTGTGCAGTCATAAGATTCTCTCTAGAAATATACAGAAGCTTGTATACAGAACTTAGAAAATGGACAGTTAATATTGGAACGAGATATTACCATGACAATACCACAGAGGAGAAGAGAATTGAAAATTTTGATAAGATACTGGTTGAAATAATGAATTTTTGTATCGGACTGGATATGGAAGAAAGTGACGATGAGCAAGGAAAAGAGAGCAGGAGAAAGTTAAACTCTGTAAAGATTAGGCATTTCAAACAAAAAACAGTTCAGTGAGAGTAAGACAATGACATTAAAAGCTAGACACAAAAAAATGATGTGATTAGAAAATGAAATTTTGGTAATTAAGAGATCAAATGAGGAGAGACCACAATGATGACAAAGACTACATGGATATTATGATGTGACGAAGGATGTAACAAAAGATGACAGATATTCCGGAATGAGTGGGTGTCAAAATTACAAACAAAACGTGTATATAAATTTATTACAGATGTATGATAAGTATTCTTTTCAGATTAGAGCCCCTATTCTATTGTCACAAAGAGTATTTGGAAACAATATATAATAATCTCAAATATGCCTATGTAGTAATACATGCTATATATTTCTAAACTGTGACCACCTCTCTCAATCCCTCTCTCCCTCCCTCCCTCCTTTCCTTCCTTCCTTTTTTCCTTCCTTCCTTCCTTTTTTCCTTCCTTCTTTCCTTCCTTTCCTCCTTCCTTCCTTCCTTTTTTCCTTCCTTCTTTCCTTCCTTTCCTCCTTCCTTCCTTTTTTCCTTCCTTCCTTCCTTCTTCCTTCCCACCATCCCACCCTTCCTCCCTTTCTTTCTTCCTCCCTCCCTCTCCCTTCCTCCCTTCCTCTTGTCTTTCCCTTTTTCCTCCATTTTTTACTTTCTTCTAATTTGTAAACATGTGTTAAGTGATTGCTTTGTGAATACAATTCTAGACCTCTAGGCCTCACTGTCTAGTAAGAACACAGACACATAAACATGTAATTATAGCAATACAGTAAACACTTTTACAGAGTTAAGGACAGGGCCCTATGGGAGTAAGTGTTTGATTGTCCCCCTGGAGGGGCCAAAAAAGTCTTTCCTGAGGAAGCAACATGTGAGTATGAATAAGGTCATTGGCCAGAAAACGAATAGGATGAAATGTAGTATACGGGAAACAATAGCATGTAAACAAATGCAGACTCTGATGAATCATGTTAAAGGATACTATGAGAAGTTTTGTTTGCCTTAAGCTTGGAATACATACAGAGCAAGGGTGAGAGATGAAAATAAAATGGTAGTACAGAGACCACATCACAAAGGGCCTTTAATGCCAGGCCAAGAATATGGGCTTCATGAAGATTTCCTAAATATTGAGTGAAAGTTCTAGCAGGAAATCACAAGATCAAGTTTGAGTTGCAAAATGATAATTCCGCATACCAAGTGGACTATATTTTCAAGGAAGGTGAGGTAAAGGATAAAATTGTTGAAAAAATAATGATAGACACATATCAGTTTATGAATTAAATCAGTAACAGTGGTCCAACACAACTTTATGAATGGGAGAGGGACTTGTCAAAGTGATTTCAGATTTATCTTGGAATATAAGTATATGAAGCACAAACATGCAGTTATGAATTTGGGTTATATAAGTCCTTTCAATGTTATATAAGTCCAATTCAAATGACTGAAGAAAATATACATTGTAAGATAAAGGTTCATGGTTTTACAGGAGGGAGAAGACAACACATGTGGGCTTTCTGTCACTCCTGAGTCCAAAACAATTAAAGAATCAGAGTAAATAAATACATCATAAAACAAAAGCAAACAAGTGCAGGGAACTTGTTAAGACAGAACAATGCATAAAACTTTTGAAGAATTGAAAGACAAGGGGAGGAAGAATGCAGGCTGACACAGGAGAGAAAATCACATTCTGGGATATGCTACACATGAGTTTGCAAAAGAAATGGGAGCTAATCTAGACAGTGGAATATTTGAGACATCTGGAGTTGGAGTCAAAAGGTATAATGGCGAATGTAATTCAGCGGTAGGTAGGTCAGAATAAAGGAAGGAATTTTAATTTAAGGTCAGTCCTATACCTCCATGAATCATCACTCATTTCTTGTCTCCCACTAGCTGAACACAACAAGGATAGATTTTGGGCCATTTTTATTTATCTTAATGTAAAACTCTTTATCTTTTCACTAAGGAAATTAAACCTATGTTTGGGGAAAGATATAGTTTCAATAAATGCTTGAAGGAATAGAGGCAAGTCTTTAAGTATCTGGGAGAAAATTATGTTCAATCTAGAATTCTATATCCAGACAAAGTATTATTAAATAGGTAAGACAGAAAGATATATTATCAAACATGTACCTACTCTTCTAACCAATCTCCCACTTAAATAAAACTATAAACTGAGACAGAGTGAAGACATTACATGATAATATTAAAGAAAACAACAATCATGATAACTCTGTAGTAGGTCTAAAGAAAAATAAGTGATGATTAAAACGTGAGAGATCTCTAGAAAAGTAAGGGTTTGTGTGGTTTAGTGAGGATGTGGAAGCTGATGTCATAGGCAGTGGTGAACCTGGTGCCTAATATTACATTCTTCAGATAGCAAATGCTTAATAGGTGGTTCCAGTGTTAAGAAAAATCAAACTTATACAAATAAGGCTTATTACTTTTAAGGATGCTTCCACATAGATTGTTCAGTAAACTTAAAACAATTCAGATAGTTAAGTATTTTTGGCACTTAAGTTGATCTAGCAAGTATCTAGATGTACTATTATTACCTGAATTGATGGAGCATT
Source organism: Cacajao melanocephalus (assembly GCA_963573385.1). Classification (NCBI taxonomy): domain Eukaryota; kingdom Metazoa; phylum Chordata; class Mammalia; order Primates; family Pitheciidae; genus Cacajao; species Cacajao melanocephalus. The sequence goes on from CAUYLG010037890.1 coordinate 14,234, forward strand.
ACAATGCCTTCCTTCTGGAAGGTATCCTTCTGGTGAATCTGAAATAATGCCCTTTTTTAGTAGATAAAATCTTACTCAGTTGTTTCTTGGGATGTTAGGAACTTGCCGATGCTTCTTTATTTTTTAAGGTTTAGTTTCTTTTGGGGGCGTTGTACTAATATATTTTTATCTTTTATTAAGTTCCATCAAATAAAAGAATGCATGGTTTGTTCACAACGAATTATAGTGCAATTTTATTGGCTTAATATCGAATGTACTTAGTGATTTCTTTTGGAAGGTATACACCAACACAGCAAACCAACATCTCTGTTTCTTCCAGAGCACCTCTGACACAAACCCACTCAAATAAATTAATATTCCATGCTTGACTGGCTTACCTGGCCAGAATAACAAGATGCTGTGCCAATGCATGATGTAACTCAGATGACCAATGCATAAAAACTTATGAATAAGCATTGTTTTCATCTTAACAGTTTTTTCAGCAGTCTGTTTTCTTTCTGTTATTGCCCCTATGAATTTCACCTATCATATGGTGCGATAAGCTAGTTTGCACATGCCTTTTTTAGACTTAAAATGATGAGAGAAGGCTGGGGATGTTAAAGACATAGTGCAATTTGCCCCAATGTAAGGCACACTCTCATTTCTTTTAGTGGAAAAACTAAAGCAGAGTTAATAGAATATTGCTAATTTGTCTATTAGTTTGATTTTTCACCTTATTTTTCTGCATTCACACACACAAACATATACACACACATCCATTTATAATTAGTATTTTTAATTCTTTTTAATATGTAAGAATTATACAGTGAAAAGAACATTACCTTTTTTATTTAAAAATTGGTATTTTATTTTGAATTTTCAGATAAATTTTAGAAAAAAACTTCAGAAAATAATAGTAATATTTAATTAAATCAATATGTTAGTGCTGACTACATCTGAAAATTAAGTGTGTGTGGTAAACATCAAATAATCTTCAAACATCATTAAAATGAGGTTCAAAGATTCATCATAAAATATGTGGCTTTCACTTGATTTTTAAGTTATTATACTTTAGGTTCTGGGATACATGTGCAGAACGTGCAGGTTTGTTACATAGGTATACATGTGCCATGGTGGTTTGCTGCATCCATTCCCCCCATCATCTACATTAGGTATTTCTCCTAATGCTATCCTCCCCTAGTCCCCCACCCCCTGCTATCCCTCCCCACCAACAGGCCTCAGTGTATGATATTTCCCTCTGTGTCTATGTGTTCTCATTGTTCAACACTCACTTATGAGTGAGAACATGCAGTGTTTGGTTTTCTGTTTTTGTATCAGTTTGCTGAGAATGATGGTTTCCAACTTCATCCATGTCCCTGCAAAATCCTTTTTTATGGCTGCATAGTATTCCATGGTGTGTACGTGCCACATTTTGTTTATCCGGTCTATCATTGATGGGCATTTGGGTTGGTTCCAAGTCTTTGCTATTGTGAACTGTGCCACAATAAACACGTGTGCATGTGTCTGTTGGGAGTGTAAATTAGTTCAACCATTGTGGAAGACAGTGTGGCAGTTCTCAAGGATCTAGAATTAGAAATACCATTTGACCCAGTAACTGCCTCATTTAAATATGTCAGTGGTTGCAAAATTTGTAAATGTTGTCTACATTTGTAGCCATTTGAAATTTGTAATAGAGGAATAGACAATGATCTTAAATTGTTTAAGTTTAATTAGTTTTATTTTTGTTCTAAGTATTAATCAATTGAACTTTCTTCTTAGTAGGGTCATTTCCAACATTCATTCATAGTTTGATTTTCCCATTACTTAAGCTGCTTTTTAAAGTCAATTAAGCATATGAGGTTATGCTTGCTGTTTCATTTTTCCTGGGCATGGTACAATAAATAAATGTCCTGACCTATCACATAGTCATCATGAAAGTTGAAAAGATGTACTTCTTTTCCTATTGAACTTAAGAATTATAAAGATTTGGGTAGATTCCATTTAAAAAAATAACCAATCATATTAAAATAGGTGATATTTTAAATATGACTATAGAATATTAAAATATAACTATACTAAAAGGTCACCTATCAAAACATTTTTGCTTTTTAACCTGTTCCAAGATGTCAGCTGATAGTGACTTGAAATTTGAAGAAAATGAGTAATATTAACAGAAACTGTTCAGCTCAATTAGATATTTATTATCTAACTTAATACAAATTGATTGTTAGTTAGTTAACTTCTATAGAAGGAAAAACATTTGTTGAGCATGAGCTTGTGCCACCAGGCATTGTGCTTGACAGATTTCAAAGTCTGTACTTTTCCAGTTTACATTTTACCTGTTTCCTATCATTGCTTCCTACCAAAAATGTTCAAAGGATTCATATTGTAAGTTGCCTATTTTTTCATATTTCTCTTAGTAATACATTATCTCTGATTATTCTCAGACTATTAAAGCTAAATAAATAAGTTTTCGTAAACACTTTTTGTAAATGTTTTAGACAGATGGAATTGAAATTCTATGCAAAAAAATATGTATGTTTAGAGAAGGCTGGTACATCATGTAGCAGCAAAAAAAATGAAACATATATAGAAATTCTCAGTAATAGCCAAGGTAAAATATAGTTGAAAATATAGTTAAGAAACATGACAGATTCTTAAAAAATAACTAAACGTGTAAAATTGTTTTCTTTTTATTTTATGCAAACATGTATATGTTTATTGGAGGAACATGTTGATTAAAATAACATGCAACTATAGTTTTAAGTCATGATTGATAAAGAGTATATTCTGTTCCATAACTACTTCTATAAGCATATAGTTGTTATGACCATATAAATACTGTTTTGTTTACTGCAGTCATGTAATGAGACTTATATCTCTCTAATCTTTCAATAATATGATATCTATGCAAGTTCAATAAGATTTCTCAGAAGAAATACTTCTTACGTTTTGATACACCATTTGGAAAAATAAAGTCAGCCTGAAATATCTTCACATTTTCCTTATATATGGGTTGGGATGAGAATCAGAGGCACAGGGTAGCTATGACATATCGGTCCTTCTGGAAATCAAATTTTGCTTTGTGCTTCCTAGTAATGTGTACATACAACCATGAAAAGAAATCTGTTTTACCCTCTAGGGCAGGCCACCTTTCTCTGTGTCTCAAAGCTCCGATAAGTTGTATTTGAGAAGCTAAGCAGAGAAGACTGAAACGAGGAAAAAAAAGAATTAGGAAAATACCTAGGAAGTGAATCTTCTTTTTCAATTAATTTTTTTTTTAAGGAAATGAGAGATTTTATTGTTTCTAAATCTTTGGGAGTAAATCTAGCATAGATGAAGTTAATGATTCTGAAGAAAAACTAGTCAAGTAAAATTATGTCAATTTGATATTGCCGCCATAGCCAAGCACATAAACAGTAGGTTTATATTATGTAGGTCTTAAATTTTCATTTTAAATTTTATTTTTATATTGATCCATTTGTTCTATCTTTTACAAAGTGTCTATCCACAGCTGTTAGGGAAGAGGTCTGGCTTTTACCACAGGTTGAGGAGGTCTGAATTTATTGGGTTTCTAGAAAGACAGATCATATTAATATCTAAAAGTTGTAAGGATTTGTTTGGAATAAAAGAAACATCTGTAGAGACTAGGGAAAAAAATAAGAAAATTATAAACATATGTTTGCTTGAAGGTATAGGGATCAAAGTTGAGGGAATTCAAATATAAGAGTATCTCCTTAGGAACAGATAAAACTTTAAGCTGAAACCGAACAAGATAATCAGGGGCTTTGGGAAAGTGGAAAGAGAGAATGGGATGATGTTAGGAATAGGGAAATGAATAGACCATTGCTGAGAGCCTCAAATAAGTTTGCTATCCTTTAAAAAATTGAAGTAAGTACAAGCTGCACAGTTTGCTCTCCAGTAATCTTGCAAAGCTTAGGTATGGAAGGTGGCTGTTTTGATTAATCAGAAGTTGATTTTTTTTTTTTTTCAGAGAAAAATGCAGTGGAAAAGTACAAAGTCCTTAATAAATGGAGATGTGTGGCACGTGGACATTGGGAGTTTGTTTGATGTCAGAAATGAGCAAAGTTATGAGTTAGTGTAGGCAAATGAAATGAACATTAAGAAAACAAATTTTTTATATAGTCGAACAAATAAAGTGTGAAAGTGTCAGAGGTTAGTGAAGAAATGAGGGCACTTAACATCAGAACCTAAGACTTTTGGGATATGAAATAAGTGAACAAACTTTGTTTGAGAAAGCTACCAGAGAAGTTGAGGCTTTGGTGATGGGAAGGTGGTGGGGAGAGTCATAAATCTCAGGAAAAGCAGAGAAGTAGAGAAAGCATTTCATGAGGTGGCTGAGGGCATTTGATAGTTAATTGGTTATGTAGAAGGAGTTTTGGAAGAAATAGTGGAAAGAAGAATCCAGGTAAAAAGCCCTCAAGAGCTTGAGGATGGGACAATACTTTGAGGAGGTTGAAGAGTGGATTATCGGTTTTTGACTGTTGACAGATGCTGATAGTTTTTAGATGTCCAGATGGTTGGCCTTCTGAACATTAAGGCAATCTCAGTCAGAATAAAATCCTAGTTAGAACAGGGGACTGATAAGATTCATCCAATGACTGATGGTAATTGTGAAGAGTGTTATTTTCTCATATGAAGTAAAACCTCCTAGACTTTGTACCTAAAGCATGGAAGGATGACCTGTATGACTTTCAGGGCAAGAATTACAGAGGTGTAACAGGGCTTTTAAAATATTTATTTTACTGTTGATTAGGACTATTACATATTGAGCCCTTGAATACATGTTAGCAGTAAAACAATCTGAGTAGCTATTTTTTTTTTAATTTTGTGTCAGGATGGTAATACACTCCATATAAAAAATATAGTAAGTCATGCAGGTGCCAATTTATAAAGAGAAACAGAAGTATTCAACCTTGTTTTACACCTTGTTAAATACAATGTTCTCTGTCAAGGAGCCATTTTTGGCCCATTTGATTCTCTTAATCTTACTTTGATACTTATGAAGGTATATTAAGAAGTCTGGAATCAATATTGAGATCACACAAACTAGCCCAGAAATGATCCCAGTCTGTAAAGTCAAAGACTAAGGACAGTTTAATACATAATACAAAAAGTCTTCAATTATTTTTGACAGTTTTTTGGTTAAGGGAAACAAAATTGAACAAACAAACATAGATTAAGGTCACTAGTTTTATATATAAGCTATTAGATTGAAAGACCCATGAATCCAGTTCATCAGGAAAGAATATGGAAGCATTTTAAAATAATTCAGATAATTTATGGATATCTGTTGTATAGTGTAGTTTAGAATGACCTGTTAAAAACATGGTGAAATAAACTTTGCTCCTGGGAAAATATTACAAAAAATTACACTTATGATGAGCAATTCTGCAAATATTAGGGTAGGATTTGGGATTCTGACTTAAAATGTCTAAGAGCATTTTTCAGTTTTAGAAAGTTAATTATCCTATCTCGAGTTATTGGACTCCAATGAGATAAAATAGATAAAATTCTAAAACTATAATATTTTTAAAATTTCAGTGAGAATTTATGACCAGATCTTTCCTCTTATTAAGGTCACACGAACAGCACAATGTCCTGAGCTGAACAAATGTAAAGCACAGTGCCTTTCACAGACATTGTTTGTAGTCAAGATTTGGGAAAAAAAGATTTAAGAGTTGTTTAAAAACTTATTTTAATTATTTTTTTTTCAGTTGACTCCTATAAGTACCACTTGAAAGTATATTGCTAGTGGGTGAGAAGAGCCTTTCTTTCTGTTACCACAACCCTGAGCACTCAAGTCAGGTTTCAAGTCCGATTACCTGGAAGATGGAAAATGATAATGAAGTTTTTGTTTTGTTTCGTTTTAATTCCCTTGTTTAATATACAGGAACAAAGGTGGTAGACTCTTAACACCATAAAATGTTACTTATGTTATTATTATTAAATTCCTTCAACTTATTCATCTATCTAGTAACAATTTACTGAGTGTCATTCATGGTGCCATTTTGCACGCAGTCAAGTTTTCATGCAGTAGCACCAAGACAATTGATTTATATGGAAATTTACTGTTTAAGGATGTCCACCTCATAGATGAAGAAAATCTAAAAATAGTAATTAATCAATAGTATTAGTCACTTGTTTAGTAAGGTGAATAAAGTCACACTTAGATTTATCCTACAAGCTGCCCTTATCAATAATAAGTTGTGGCTATGCATAAGTTAGATCAGATGCTTCCTTCTTTAATCTATCTACAGGTGTGTAAGCTCTGTACAGAAGTAGTCTTCTCTTTCCAAATCTTTCCTGAGTAAAGTTTTAAGAGGGTCATTAATCTCTGTATTCAGATCATATGTAATGATTATGCCTGCCAGAGTATATTAGTTATGAGCGTTCAACAGACTATCAGATCGGGCTGAGATAATGCTTACATTTACATATGCATCACAAGTAATATTATATAATTTACATATGCTTTTTTCAGTTAGATAAATAAAGATGAAGATCTATGAGTTTGATTAGTTGAAATTTACCTCTACTTATTAACCAGTGTAAAAATATCCAATTTGCTTGTACCTTCTCCAAAGTTAAATTTTGGGATAGCTCCAAAGGTGACATCACTTTTGAACACATAATATTAATGCCCGTGAGGGAGACTGTTTATAAAATTAATTATGTGAACTGTTATAAAGTACTTTAAAAATAGTAAAATTACTGTATGAAGCCAGCACTAGCACTAGCTAACTAACATTATGGAACTGGGAATGACTGTTAGTAGACAGGCTTGAATCTAGGCATTATCTTATAATAGATCATGTAAATACATAGAAGCAAAACAAAAAAGTGTTTCTAATGTGTTATCAATGATCTTATATCTGCATTGAGTTCCTCTATGAAAATAGTGGTTCTGTGTTTCTAGAGAACATTTCAGAGATAATAGGGTTTTCTTAAAGGAATTGAATAACTTAGTATATCATATCTAAATTCAGTAAATAATCTTTTAAGAGCCCATGAAAAGAATCTAATTTCCCAAAATGAAGTAAAAAATGTGAAAAAAAAAAAAAAGTCAGCTCTACTAACAGTGGATGCTAGTTCTCTAGACTATTCCATACTCCACTCTAAAGCCTGATAATTGAATGATGGTCACTGCCTGTATGCTTATAATTTGTAGATTTTGCCATATTTTCAGATAGTTATTAGTTGCTTCACATAGTTGGGCTGAAAGGTGCCTCTGCCTATTAACCAGTGAAGTTTATATTCTGGTTTTTCCAGAAGTTTATATTCTACAATTTTACACAATTTTCCAACAAAACACAGTCCTTACTCACAAGACATTTGGAATCATATTCTTAGGATATATTAAGATATAAATATAAATTCTATTACCAAACAACAACAAAATATCTAAGTCTGTGTTGACTTTTTCCAATGTTTATCAGCAGAAAGCTTTTTTATAATGTTTTAGTATATAATTTTTAACGAGAAATTATTGTTAGTACAATTTCTATGAATTCAGTGACCAAGAAATACCAGAAGGAATAATACCAAAAGGATGTTTTTATGACTTTTCCAAATTTAAAACTAAAATAAAAAGTAGCTTACAGAAAAATAAAGTTCTTAATGCTGTAAAATAAATTGTGTGTATAGATGTCTGAATATCAAAATATGTGGCCTGTTGCCATTAGAACCCCCAACTTTCTTTTAAAAAGAATTCAGAACAGTCCGTATATTCCCATAAAGAATTATCTTTTTGCTCACTATAATTACTATGTCAAAAAGATTGTTTAAAGAAATAATTAATGCTCATAGAAATACATCAAAGTGAAAAACATTTACTTAAAGACAGATTTGGTTATTTTATAAAAGCAAAATCACAGATGCCCTGTCATTTTACCTCTGCTCCCAAGTGGAATTTGCTGTTCTAGACTAGGTAATATATAAGCAGAAACCATATTAGCAGCCAGAGAGCACAATAAACCGCTAAAGACAGGAATCACATTCTGAATCTATTTCTTGTAATTTCTAGAAAAATGAGTAGTTACAGATGTAAAGATGGATATCTGTTTCCATTTATATGATTCTGATGGATTATGTTGCTTTGTCGTAATGTTTGTGTTTTCTGAAATAATCTAACCTACCATATAGAACTTCATGAAAATACAAACAAGAAAGGGTCACTGAAAAGTGAAGCCTGTACCATAAAAATACAAAAAGTTGATGGCAATAGTTATGATATTTTTCCTTTCCTTTTCTTTTTTTGAGAAGGAGTCTCTCTGTCGCCCAGGCTGGAGTGCAGTGGCGTGATCTGGGCTCACTGCAACCTCTGCCTCCCGGGTTCAAGCGATTCTCCTGCCTCAGCCTTCCGAGTAGCTGGACTACAAACGTGCGTCACCACGCAAGGCTAATTTTTGCATTTTTAGTAGAGATGGGGTTTCACTGTGTTAGCCAGGATGATCTCAATCTACTGACTTCACGATCGGCCTGCCCTGGTCTCCCAAAGTGCTGGGATTACAGGTGTGAGCCACCGCGCCCGGCCAACAGTTATGATTTTTTAAAGTGATATACAATTGTTTTTAAACCAAATCCAGGTATCCTTTATCTTAAAGGCCTCTATTTTTGTTCAGTATCCACAATTAAAGAAATATCTCCACTCACATAGCTATAAATTTAACCGCAGTTTATTATCAATCTTATTTCATATTTTGCAGCTGAACTCCTTTTACGAATGTTTTTCAGTCCTTGGGTACTTTCTTTGTCTTTCAATAAATCTATTAATATAACAAGGGACGAGAAGCAGAGTAGAAGCTACCTATCGTGTAAATTTTGCTACCCCATTTTAAAGTAGCTTTGCTGAAATATGCAAAAGAACAATAAAGAGAAACTACTGGCAACATCGATGTTCTTTAATACATACATTTATCTATTCATGTTATCTCTGTTGCTTGTGAAACATAGTTGGCTTTAATATTCATAAAGTGGAGTGTCAACCTCATTGTAAAAATAAAGAAATGTAACTGTTTCTATTTCTGCTAGTATTCTCATGTTTTTATTAAATCAGTACTTACACTACACATCAATGCCTACGATCAGTAGTATGCTTGATTTTTCTAAAAAACTGATTATAAGTATTGATTTTATATTTTGGTCAACAGATATTCCACATGACGTATGATCTCGCCAGTGCAGTGGTGAGAATTTTTAATCTCATCGGTATGATGCTGCTTCTGTGCCACTGGGATGGCTGTCTTCAGTTCTTAGTACCACTACTGCAGGACTTCCCACCAGATTGCTGGGTGTCTTTAAATGAAATGGTTGTAAGTAATTTGTATTATTTTATACTCTGACTTTTCAATGTTTTGCCAAAACCTTTTAAGTAATTATGTTAAAATGATCTGATTTCCCCTCTATAAATGTTTAGAGACAACTTGATTTTGCTTCTATGAATATAAAATCAGATGTTATGTTTTGGGAGGTACAACTAAATTTTACTTATTTAATATGTCCTGAGTATGTATATGTTACAACATCTACTTTTACATATTTTTTCTGTGTATACTGAAGCATATTTTATTTCAAAGACACAGTCCCAAAAATATGGCCGTGGTACAACATTCTTTCAAAAATGTCTATAGCTCGGAATAACTCCTTATTTCTTCAGCATTTTTTAGCATTCACTATTTCAAGACATACAGTTTTAGGAATTGTAAAACATACAAAGACATGTACATCAGCATAGATACAGATTAAATATGTATGAAGTGAAATGAGGTTTCAGATGCTAGTTTTTGCTAGGGAAAATAAGGGAAACTTCGTGGAAAAGGTAGGATTTAAACTTAACTGCTGAAAGATATGTAAATATTTTTAAAAGTATAAAATATAAATTTGATTTAAATAGCTAGGTATATTTCTATATAACTTTAAGAAGATATGTTTTGATCTATATAATGCAACATTCAACACCCACAAAAGAATTAAAAGAACAGTGAATATTTTTAGTAGATTATCTATAAATCTCTATATAGGTATATATACACAGACATGTGTGTTCACAAATACTTGTTCTCTTTTTGTGTAAGTTCCCATATTTTCTTCCTGCATTACATTTTAATTACATTTTTACTTAATAAAACATTGTTTAACTGTGAATAGCCCTCTTTGACGGGCTATTTTTATGTACATTTTATGGTACATAAATTTTATGAGATTTTTACATTTTTCCCTTAGTTACAAATCAAATATTCTCTTTTTTTCAAACAGTTCTACTATTGATTTCTTGGCTTCTTTTTGTAGAAATTACATAGGTAACTAAAGATTATAATTTTTTTCTCCTAATGACAGTAGCACAGGCTTTCTATTTGAAAAAAGACAGTTTACCTTGAAAGGAAGTATTGTCTTCTTTCCTTCCTTTTCTATCTTCTTCCCTATCTTCCTTCCTTCCTTCCTTCCTTCCTTCCTTCCTTCCTTCCTTCCTTCCTTCCTTCCTTCCTTCTTTCCTTCCTTCCTTCTTTGCTCTTGCTTTTGTTTTTGCTTTTGTTTTGTTTTCCTTTGCTTTCATTGACATTTGACCTGATATGTATTATATTTAGCTAGATCTCACTTTCATTCATTAATATTTGCTTATATATCACTAAATCACAGAAAGCATTCTGGACCACCTTATCTTATATGTTACTCCACTGGTTTACATCTTAGTAATAAGATATGAGAACTTCAGTAATAAGATATGTGTATTTAGAAACACACGCACACACATACACACACACACACACACACACACACTCTTATTTGTTATTTATATTTTTATGCGTTTCCCCACAACAGAATGTAATGTCTATTCTCTGTCCTTTATTTCCAGTGGTGTCTTAGTTTCTTTTGTGCTGCTATAATAGAATTCTATGGACTGTGCAATTTATAAAAAACGGAAATGTATTTCTCACTGCTGTGGAGCCTGGAGAGTCTAAGATTAAGGTGCCAGCAGGTTCAATTTATATATCTTAGATGGCACCATGCTTCTAGGTCCTCCAGAGGGGAAAGAAACTATCACATGGCAGAAGGTGGAAAGGCAGGAACATACTTCTGAAAGCCTTCTTTAATCCATTTATAAGAGCAAAGCAATTATGATGTAAACATCTTTATTAGGCCCTGCCTCCCAACATTGTTGCATTACGGGTTAAGCTTCTAACACATTAATTTTGGAAATTACATTCAGACCATAGAAACTGCCTAGAATAGTACCTGACACATTAATTTGTTTTGACTTAGTCACTTATAATTGAAAGTTTATTTGAGAAATATTCTATATGATAGTTTCAATAACTAAAGAACAAAGCAAGAAGGAGTTTGGTTGGCTTGTTTTTCAAATCTGTGATGTCTACTTGATTATAGATCTGTCACTTTACTTATCTTTGAAGGAGTAAAATATATGTTAAAAATAGTAATAATGATATTTTTCAGGAGAAGATAAGGCAATAGCTTTATAATCTGGCTACAGGTGGAGAGGATAGTATAAAAACATTAGCACTACTGCCAAAAGATGATTCATCATTGGCACCAACCAATATTTAATTTGGTAAAAAATGATTATTTTAAATTTTATTCTATGTATATTTCAGAAAAATACCAATTGTCATCATCGAAATTGTAAAATAACTATTTTGGGATGTCTATAAAGTATATATGATAGTATAATTATAAGGCAATATACTACTTAATATATCTGATGATAAACATTTATTGAAAAAATTATTGATCATTTTTCTTTAAACATGTCTATATGTGCTCAAATGTGTGTGTTCATGTGTATGTGCATGTGTATAGTGTGTTTATTCCAACATAGCCAAACCTTTAGTCTTTCTTTATATCCTGCCATTATACAAAATATCTTTCCAGAATTTGCAATTCACGTTTTGTTGTTGTTGTTGTTGTTGTTGTTTTTGAGATGGAGTATCTTGCATCACCAGGCTGAAGTGCAGTGGCACAATCTCGGCTCACGGAAACCTCCACCTCCCAGGTTCAAGTGATTCTCCTGCCTCAGCCTCCTGAGTAGCTGGGCCTACAGGCATGCACCACCACCCCCGGCTAATTTTTGTATTTTTAGTAGAGACAGGGTTTCACCACGTTGGCCAAGATGGTCTCCATCTCTTGGCCTTGTGATCCTCCTGTCTCAGTCTTCCAAAGTGCTGGAATTACAGGCATGAGCCACAGTGCCTAGCCTGGCTTTTTTTTTTTCCTGCAGATTTACATATGAAATTGGCTTTTACTTTCTTTTGTGTTTATTTAACATTATTTCCATGTGCAATTCTAATGTAGAGGGAAGGAAATAGTTCTATATGTTCAAATATAAAAACCATAACTTATTTTATTTTATTATTTTTATTTTTTGAGATGGGGTCTTGCTGTGTTGCCCAGGCTGGTCTTGAACTCCTGGGGTTAAGTGATCCTCACATCTTGGCCTCCCAAAGTGCTGGGATTACAAGCATGAGCCATTATGTCTGGCCTAATTTATGTTGTGGATAATAGTGATGTGAAGGAAATAACCATAAAAAGATCGTTTTTGAGTCAACAGAGAATCTTAATGGTATCATTTGACCTTGAAGATATTATTTTCCATTCTAAAGCTATGGAATTTTGGTAAATCATTTATTGCAATAATAAAAAGCAAAGTATATTTACACACAGAGTTATAATGGAGAAGTGAAAATCCAATATACGAACAAAAGCACCCTGCTATAAGTGTTAATATGCTTACTAACAAAACTCTGTCGTTTGAAACACGTTACCTTATTTGTTCCTCACAGCAACTGAATGAGGTAAACATTATTTTGCCCCACTTTTTGGTTAACAAAACTTAAGTTTTTAGATGTTAAATGAATAGTTAATGTCATACAGCTAGATAATAGAACCAAGAGTAGAATGCTTATATATCTGACTCAATTTCTGCTCTAAATCATGTTGGACTCTCTTGTGCAGCACAGATAGAAAGAACAATTAAGGAAGGCAGTACTAAGAGACAAAACCTATTAGTTAAGCACTGCAACTGCAGTAGAAAATCACATTAAAATTAACATTTGAGCTTTGACACTAAAAAGCAGCAAGACTGATCTTTTGCGAGATGTAGAAAACCAAAATCAAGTTGGGAAATCAAAATATTGAGAAGCCAGATCAAGATGTAAGCAGGAATGTACTAGTCTTTCTTGGGTTTGTGCTTGAGCAACATGCTATGACATTAGGGTCTGTTTCTAAATTATTTATAATAAAGATTAGTGGGTCTAACAAATTCTTTATGTTTATTCTTTCTTCTTCATTGTATCCTTCCATCATTAAATGATTTTTATTCTTAAATGTTATTAATTACTATATATTTATATCCTCCTTAACTGTATCTGCACTTGTACCCATATTCTTATCTGCATCCCACTAGCTAGATGAGGACAAACTCAAAGTCAATGCTGTAATTATGCTATATCTGTAAAAGTAGTGTTGGTAATTTAATATATCTATTCTTATATTAACTGTTTCATTCCATAAAAGTAGGTTCAATTCCTCTCAGTGAATTCCTTTGCAATCTTTCTAAATTCCTCATTAAACTTTTTCTTTAATTATTATTTTTTAAAAGTCAGTCCCCAACCATGGTCGGTGCTATGGTTTAAATGTGTTCTCCTAACTTCATGTGTTGAAAACCTAATCCCCACAGCAGAAGTGATGGGATCCAGAATCTAATACGAGGTGATTATAAAGAGCAGACTGATCTCATGAATAGATTAATATTGTTATTGGAGAAGGAGGTTAGTTATAAAAATAAGTTTGGCTATCTCCAGCTCTCTTTCATATGTGATTGCTGGCCCTTTCACCCTTCTATTGTTATGCCATGGTAGGTCACAACCCAAAGGCCCTCACCAGATGAAACCTTATGATCTGGGCTTCCCAGCCTCCAGGACTATGAGTTAAATAAATTTCTGTTCATTATAAATTACTCAATCTGTGGTATTCTGTTATAGCAACAGAAAGCAGATTAAAAGTGCCGGCTACTTAAATTGACTAGGAAGGAGATACTGACTTGAAAAACGCGCTATGAACAGGAAGTAACTTTGCTTTGTATTTATATTATTTGTTTTCGTCTCATTCAAGAAATAAGTCTGAATTGTAGAATTCTATCTGAATGAAAATTTTGGCTATACCAGACAATTACTTTCTAATAAGATTAATTTTATTCCCATGACATTTTGTGGCTATGTGTTTAGGGGTAAAACTCTTAAATTATATTAAGTCATTATAAATGGGATTGGGAGTAATGGCTTTTTGTTAAAATTACAAGTATGAAATATTCATTTTAAGAATGTTAGAAAATAAAGACCATGATGCATGTCAACTTGCATATTAACTTTGAACTGAATCTCAAATATCTGATGTAACCTAGGGAATGACCTTACAGAATAGGTGAAGATGCATTTTCAGCTAAACAGTACATTCCTAGAGCAATCTTTCTTTAATTAAAGTCTATAGGTTTACTGTCAGAGAGTCCACATTTTCCACTAGCAATCTTATAAATGTATGGTTACATGTTAGTAATAATTCTGAAGATTTTAGCATAGCATATTTTGAATCTGGGATTATCTGAATGTCATACATATAGAATCTGGATACGCTATTGTAGTTGGAGCATTTTGTGTCATGAGGTGTTACATCAAATAATTACGGTTGATGAGCATAACAAATAAATGATACACTTATATCAATTGAAGGTTTAATCACATATTAATTCCTGTACAACATTTTCACTGTAGTCAAAATGGAGAAAAACTTGGATAACAGAATCAGTCATTCCATAGTACTCAGTTGTAGAATACTGTATAAAATCACACAATCTACAAAAACTGACATTACAGCACTACATTTACACTGTATGCACCTACTTGGTTTTAGCAAAACAGCATTACTCATCACAATAAATTTACATTAAGATGGATTTGTTGATTCATTATTTTGTTAGTATTTGATTTGTAAAATTATGTTTTAGTTTTATACTTACGTTTATTTGAGTAACATTATAATCGTAATAATTTAAGCCAACTCAGGGGTATTTCATTGTAATGTTTCATTTGTTGTGATTTAAAGGAATCTGTGCATTATTTAATCTTGATAAGTGCTATTCTACAGGACAGGCAATTGGTCTTTCATGTATCTGCACACTAGACAGACCCTATACCAACATTGCATGTGTTGCTAACTAAATAAATATTGTTAATAATTAAAATGATAATTATCAACAACATTTTAAAAATATGTGGAAACTAATTATTCAATTATCCATTTAAGTGTTCTTCCTTGGATAGTTTTTGTTTTAATGATTTGTACATCTCAAGTTATTTTTTCAAAGATAAGTAATCAATCAATCCAATCATGGACATACTCTAAATTGCTGAAGTCAAAATTAATAAGCCTCTAATTATCTTTATTCCTATATATAGAAGATGTTAATTTCCAAAAAATTAAGATGCATAAACCTATCTAGCATTATTAGAGAAAAAAATTGATGTAAAATTGTCTATAGTGGTCTAATTAGTCTATAGTGGCCTAATTAGTAAATAGCATATGGAGAGAATAAGGGATTCAACTGGAAAATCTAGATTACTCTATTTTACTTCTATTTGAGACAATGTGACAGGAACACTTACTAACAACCAGATATGTATGTGCTTTCCAAATTTTCTAGCTGCCTTTCAGTTAGATAGGTACTTGTCTGTGCTATTAATTAATAGTTAATGGCCTATGAATAGCAGTATATTTCACGTATAGGTATAAGCATTGGAAAGCTGCTACACCACTCTCAACTCTTTTTTTCAATTTTTAATTTTTTTTTAGTTTCAGAAGCATGTCTTAATTTGAAGCTAACACATAACACAGCCTATCCTAACTCATTTGTGCAGAAACATACGGGGCAAAATTGGCAGAATTAAATTTAAAGACATATATATCAGAATTGCCTCTACTCCTACTGATTTTATACAAATCACTTGAGTTTCTTGTACTTAGCTTCTTAGCTATGAATTAAGTGTATATTTTTTATTTTCTCATTTACATAATTGAGCATTTATTTGTTCCAGACATTATTTTAGGCACCAACACATGGTAGAGAATGAGACAAAGTCCCTTCCCGCATTAGGCTTACATTCTAACATGGTTTTATTTAAACTATTTTTTCTGAGTGCTGAAAACTGTACAAAACTTGACAAAATGTAAGCTCAGCAATGAATAAATTTATAATTCAGTGAAATGTAAAATTACATGCCATAGCCATTAATAGAAATTTGAATTGAGAGCTCTAAAATGTTTGTACTGTCCAAAGACACCTGAGCATGGGTCAAGTGCTGGTGAATTACTCCCCTTTTTCTGTTTGCCAAACTGTGTTCCCTTGAAAATGAAGCTATGCAAGCCCATTTTTTTCTTCCTAATTTAGATACACAGAGAGTACAGTCTATCTTCTCACTCACCCAGTGCTGTTCTAGTAGTAGCCCTGTGTGGGTTGAAATAAAATAAAACCAAGTACCAGGGAGACACAAAATAGGGAGACATTCATTTCAACTAGTATTAGCTGGCTTTAGATAAGGAAACTTCAACAGAGTGGGGAATCAAGATACTTCAGGCATTTCTAGCTCAAAAACTATAGTCATCCCAATAAATGTGTGCTGGGTGGGCAGAGTAGAGAGAGCTATTTATTGATGTTTTAAATAAATGATTTGGAAAAAAAAGCAATAAGTATTATTCATATGTAAGCTCACATATATAATTAGAATATGGAAACCCAGATAATTATTTTAGCTATTGCTGTTCTATCAAATATCAAGGGCAAAATTAAAATAGGTTCACTTTGTGTAGAAGCCCATTTAACTACTTAGGTAGTGACTAATTGATGTAATATAGCCAAAATAATATGACTAAGAAATGGGGCTAAAAAAAATCTCTTAATTAAAAATATATCTCCCCTCTCTTGAAGTCCAGTAATCTTTTTTTTTTTCTTTTGTACTTTAGGTTCTGAGGTACATGTGCAGAACATGCAAGATTGTTGCATAGGTACATACATGGCAATGTGGTTTACTGCCTCCATCCCCCCTTCACCTACGTCTGGCATTTCTCCCCATGTTATCCCTTCCTGACCTCCCCACCCACTGCTGTCCCTCCCTTGTTCCCCCCAACAGACCCCACTGTGTGATGCTCCCCTCCCTGTGTCCATGTGTTCTCATTCTTCAACACCCGCCTATGAGTAAGAACATGCGGTGTTTGATTTTCTGTTCTTGTGTCAGTTTGCTTAGAATGATGGTTTTCAGATTCATCCATGTCCCTACAAAGGACACAAACTCATCATTTTTTATGGCTGCATAGTATTCCATGGTGTATATGTGCCACATTTTCCTTGTCCAGTCTATCATTGATGGGCATTTGGGTTGGTTCCAGGTCTTTGCTATTGTAAACAGT
>CAUYLG010037891.1:0-69618 GCA_963573385.1 Cacajao melanocephalus
CTAACTGCTGACATCTCAACAGCCATCATGAAAGCAAGAAAGCAATGGTAGAGCGTATGCAAACTGCTGAGAGAAAAAAAGTCAGCCAAACAATAATTCTGTATCAAACACCACATGTTCTCACTCATAGGTGGGTGTTGAACAATGAGAACACATGGACACAGGGAGGAGAGCATCACACACTGGGGTCTGTCGGGGGGATACAGGGGAGGGACAGTGGGGGTTGGGGACTTGGGGAGAGATAGCATGTGGAGAAATGCCAGATACAGGTGATGGGGAGGAAGGCAGCAAATCACACTGCCATGTGTGTACCTATGCAACAATTTTGCATGTTCTTCACATGTACCCCAAAACCTAAAATGCAATAAAAAAAGAAAAAAAAAGAATTCTGTATCTAGCAAAATGTTAAAAAGTGAAGGCAAAATACAGACAGTCCTATATAAACAAAAATTGAGAGAACGTGTTCCTAGCAAACCTGTCTTAAAACTAATATTAAAATGAAATTCTTAGGATAAAGCAGGGACATATATAGTAATTAGAATCTGCATAAAAAAGCAAAAATTAACAGTAAAGGTTATTATTCAATTATAAATAAGATATGTAATATCTAAATGCATATTTTCTCCTTTCTTCTGTTAAGTAATTTAAAAAGCAACTGTGTAAAAAAAACATATAATTGTTTTGTTGAGTCTATAACATACAGAAATGAAATATATTTGCTAATAACAGGACAAAAGAGGTGGGTGGTAGAATAGTTTTTTAGAGTGAGAAAGACACTCAATGGTAACCTGAATCACAAGGACAAATAAAGAAGACCAAGAAGAGCAAAAAAAAAAATTAATATTGCAAACATTATAAATCTATACTTGGTCATCTTCTTTAAGTTTCTTTTTTCTGAGACAGAGTTTTGCTCCCTTACCAAGGCTGGAGTGCAATGGCATGATCTCAGCTCACTGCAACCTCTGCTTCCTAGGTTCAAGTGATTCTCCTGCCTCAGCTTCCCAAGTAGCTTGGATTACAGGCGCCCACCATCATGTGCAGCTAATTTTTGTATTTTTAGTAGAGATGAGGTTTCACCATGTTGACCAGGCTGGTCTCAAACTCTTGACCTCAGGTGATCCATCCACTTTCGCCTCCCAAAGTGCTAGGATTACAGGCATGAGCCACCACCCCAGCTCAGTTTCTTTGAAAGACATACAATTATATATGTTAATTTTAATAAGGTAGTGTTGGGTTTGTAATATTAATATATGTAATATTTGTTTGAAAATAGCACAAAAAGGCAGAAATAGAATACCACTCTGCAGAAAAATATCTCTAAATGTGTAGTCACCTCTCAATATTAATGAGGGATTAGTTTAGGAACTCTCACAGATACAAAAATCCACAGATGCTCAAATCTCTGATATAAAGTGATGTAGGATTTGCATATAACCTATACACGTTTTCCTGTATATTTTAAGTTATCTCTAGACTAATTATAAACCCAATATAATGTAAATGGCATGTAAATAGTTATTATATTTATTTAGAAAATAATGACAAAGTAAAAGAATTCTGTACATGTTCAGTACAGGCACAATTTTTAGAAAATATTTTTCATCATCAGTTGGTTGAATACATGGATGTGAAAGCCACAAATATAGAAGGTCAAGTATACATCTATCTTTCTATCTATCTATCTATCTATCTACCTATCATCTATCTATCTATCTATATCTATATTTATATCTATGCCATATTTACTTATATCTATATTGTATTACTGGAATTATATCAGTACAAATTAAGATTCTGACAACGTAAGAAGTATATGGTAATGTCTAAGCAGGTGCTCAGCTGGCAATTCAAAAGTATAGTGAAAACACAGGGAATTAATATGTTGCTCTAAAAAGTATTTAATACAAAAAATTAGTAAAGCAGAAGAACACAAAAATCATGAGCATATAAAATGTAAAGTGTAAAATCCCAGATACAAATAAATTTAACCATATAAATAATAGCATTAAATGACAATGAAATAAACCTCTAATCAAAAGGCACAAATTATCAGACTGGATTTGAAACGTCATCCAATTATAGGAAGTCTACAGGATACACACTTTAGTTTCAAAGATACCAACAGGTAAAATTTAAAAAATGAAAAGTAATATATCATACAAAATATTTTATACACATTGGAGTTGCCATATTGATTTCAGATGAAGTAAATGTTTCTTTTTGTTTCTTTTCTTCTCTTACTTTTTAAATTCACATCTTTAAAAATTGTATAATTGTATTTTCTTTTTAATTTTGTAAATTGTAATTTAATTTTGTAAATTGTAATTTCTTACAATTGTATAATTGAAAGAATATAATTATAAAATTATATCCCTATGTAATTATACAATTGTATAATTCTAATTTGTTTTTAATTTTCTTTTTAAATTTTGGATTCAAAGGGTACACGTGCGGGTTCATTACATGGCTATATTGTGTGACATTGAGGTTAGGGGTACAGATCATCCTGTCACCCTTTGGGTAGTAAGCATGATAACCCAATAGGTAGTTTTTTATCTGCAACCTCTTCTCACCCTCCCCCATTCAGTAGTCCCTAGGGTCTACCATTTATGTCTTTATGTCCATGTGTACTCAATGTTTAGCTTCCACTGGGGAGAACATGGAATATTTGGTTTTGTATTCCTGCACTAATTCATTTAAGAGAATGGCCTCCAGCCACATCCGTGTTATTCTAAGATAAAATCTCTTAAATATGCACCTGGATGAAACATTGAAAATTGGATTACTGTAACCCATATGAAATCTTATAAAATTAAATTTCTGAAAATTGGGAGCAAGTGTTCTGCATTTTAACGAACTCTTCAAATAATTCTAATACATACATACAAGAAAATATAATAATTATACTGTAGAAGAGGACATTAAAATTAAAAGAAGTATTGATGTTCATTGAATTGTAGCTGTTGCTCCTACTTGAAATAGTTTCTCAATATTAATCATATTTTTCACCCAAAGTGATTATTATATAATGGCTTATGTTTCTGCTTTCAGAATCTTAGACCCCCCACCCCGCAACCAATCACTTCTCATCATTTTGGCTAATATCAAGTTGAGAATCTTAGACCCCAAAAGTCATATTAGATTGTCCCAATTAATGGCTTTTTTCACTTAAAATAGTTCCTTTTCTTTACCAGAACTAAACTGCAATACTTCAAGCTGATATTAAAAGTTGTTAGACCCATGCTCTATACATGTGGACTGCTGACAAACATGTAACTAAAATAATGTTTCCAGTTATCCAAATATGTGTTTATAAATTTATTTAAAGTATATTGTGAAATATTACACAAAATATCTGAACAGTTAATAAATATTTGTTATATGTTTTATATTTATCTTTTTAAGAATTAAATTTGTAAGTTTTATTTTTAGAACACCATATTTTTATTTACTTCTTTTTAAACTTTTATTTTAAGGTTACATGTGTAGGTTTGTCATATAGGTAAATTATGTGTTGTGAGGGTTTGGTGTACAAATTATTTTATCACTCAGCTAAGATTATAGTACCCATTGGGTATTTTTTTTTTATCCTAACCCTCCTCCCATGCTATACTCTCAAATAGGTCCCAGTGTCTTTTGTTTCCTTCTTTGTGTCCCTGTGTACTCATTGTTAAGCTCCCATTTACAGGTAAAAACATGCAGTATTTGGTTTTCTGTTCCTGTGTTAGTTCACTTAGTATAATACCCTCCAGCTCCAACCATGTTGCCGCAAAAGACATTATTTTACTCTTTTTTATGGTTGCATAGTATTCCATGGTGTAAGTGTACCATATTTTCTATATCCAGTCCACTGGTGATGAGCATTTAGGTTGATTCCATGTCTTTGCTATTGTAAATAATGCTGTGATGAATACATGTGTGCATATGTCTTTATGGCAGAAGATTTGGTGTATACTCAGTAATAGTATTGCTGGGTGAAATGGTATTTCGAAATTCTTAGAGAAATCTCCAAACTGATTTCCACAGGGGATGGGTTAGTTCACATCCCCACCATCAGTATATCAGCATTAGCTTTTCTCCACAGGCTTTCCAATATCTGTTTATTTTTTTTTTTTACTTTTTAATCATAGACATTCTGACTAATGTATGATGGTATCACATGGTTTTCCCTAGCATTTTGCTAGTAACTGGTAATGTGAAGCACTTTTTCATTTGCTTATTGGTGGCATAAATATCTTCTTTTGAAAAGTGTCTATTCATGTCCTTTGCCCACTTTTTAATATGGTCGTGTGTTTGTTTGGCTTGTTAATTTGTTTACCTTCCTTATATATTCTGGATATTGGACCTTTGTGGGATGCATAGTTTGCAAATATTTTCTCCCATTCTTTGGGTTGCCTATTTATTCTGTTCATAGTTTTATTTTTGCTGTGCAGAAGCTTTTTAGTTTAATTAGGTCCAACTTGTCAATTTTTGTTTTTGTTGTAGTTGCTTTTGGCATCTTCATCATAAAATCTTTGCCAGTGCCTATGTCCAGAATGGTATTTCCTAGGTTTTCTTCCAGGATTTTTATAGTTTTAGGTTTTACATTGAAATCTTTAATCTATCTTGAGTCTATTTTTGCATATGGATAAGGAACTGGTCCAATTTCAGTTTTCTGCATGTTGCTAGCCAATTATCCCAACACCACTTATTTTTTTATTATTTTGCCATTTTCTAAAAATTTCTTCTAAAAAAATAAAAACAGGATACATGAGCAGAAAGTACAGGTTTGTTACACTGGTATACATGTACCATGGTGGTTTGCTGCACCAATTGATCTTTCCTCTAAGTTCCTGCCCCTCATGCCCCAGCTTCCATCAGATCCTAGTATGTGTTGTTCCCTCTCTGTGTTCACGTGTTCTCAATGTTCAGCTCCCACTTATGGGAGAAAACATACGGTGTTTGTTTTTCTGTTCCTGTGTTAGCTTGCTGAGGATGATGGCTTCCAGCTTCATTCATGTCCTTTGCAGGGACATAATCTCATTCCTTTTTGTGGCTGCATAGTATTCCATGGTGTATATGTACCACATTTTCTTTATCCAGTCTATCATTGATGGGGATTTGAGTTGGTTCCATGTCATGGCTATTGTAAATAGTGCTGCAATAAACCTATGTGTGCCCATGTCTCTTTAGTAGAAAGATTTATATTCCTTTGGGTATATATCCAGTAATGGGATTGCTGGGTCAAGTGGTATTTCCAGTCCTAGATCCTTGAGGAATCCCCATGCTGTCTTCCACAATGGTTGAACTAATTTACATTCCCATCAACAGTATAAAAGCATTCCTATTTCTCCACAGCCTCACCAGCATGTATTGTTTCCTGACTTTTTAATAATCACCATTCTAACTGGTGTGAGATGGGATCTCATTGTGGTTTTGATTTTCATTTCTCTGATGATCAGTGATGTTGAGCTTTTTTTCATATGTTTGTTGGCTGCATAAATGTCTTATTTTGAGAAGTGTCTGTTTATATCTTTTGCCCTGTTTTTGATGAGGTTGTTTGTTTTTTCTTGATAATATGTTTAAGTTCCTGGTAAACTCTGTATATTAGATCTTTGGCAGTTGGGTAGATTGCAAAACTTTTCTCCCATTCTGTAGGTTGCCTTTTCACTCTGATGATAGTTTCTTTTGCTGTGCAGAAGCTCTTTAGTTACATTAGATCCCATTTGTCAGTTTTGGCTTTTGTTGCAATTGCTTTTGGCATTTTTGTCATGAAGTCTTTACCTATGCCTATGTCCTGAATGGTATTGCCTAGGTTTTCTTCTAGGATTTTTTTATGGTTTTGGGTTTTACATTTAAGTCTTTAATCATCTTGAGTTAATTTTTGTATAAGGTGTAAGAAAAAGGCCCAGTTTCAGTTTTCTGCATATGGCTAGCCAGTTTTCACAGCATCATTTACTGAATAGGATATTCTTTTCCCATTGCTTGTTTTTGTCAAGTTTGTTGAAGATCAGATTGTTGTAGATGTGTAGTGTTATTTCTGAAGTCTCTGTTCTGCTTTATTTGTCTATATGTCTGTTTTGGTACCACTACCATGTTGTTTTGATTACTGCAGTCTTATAGTATAGTTTGACATCTGGTAGTGTGATGCCTTCAGCTTTATCCTTCTTGCTTAGGATTGTCTTGGCTATACAGGGTCTTCTTTGATTCTATATGAAATTTAAAATAGTTTTTTTCTAATTCTGTGAAGAATATCATTGGTTGTTTGATGGGAATAGAATTTAATCTATAAATTACTTTGGATAGTATGGCCAATTTCATGATATTGATTCTTCCTATCCATGAGGATGGAATTTTTTTATTTGTTTGTGTACTCTCTTATTTCCTTGAGCAGTGGTTTGCAGTTCTCCTTGAAGTTGTCCTTCACATCCCTTATTAGCTGTATTCTTATGTATTTTATTTTCTTTGTAGCAATTACGAATGGGAATTCATTCATGATTTGGCTCTCTGCTTCCCTATTTTTGATGTAAAGGAATGTGTGTGATTTTTGCACACTGATTTTGTATCCTGAGACTGCTAAATTTACTTATCAGTTCAAGAAGTTTTTGGGCTGAGATGATGGGGTTTTCTAAATGTAAAATTATGTCATCTGCAAACAGAGACAACTTGACCTCCTCTCTTCCTATTTGAATACCGTTTCTTTCTTTCTCTTGCGTGATTGCCCTGGCCAGAACTTCCAATACATTCAACACTTGAATAGAAATGGTGCAAGAGTGTGTCCTTGTATTGTACCAGTTTTCAAAGGGAATGCTTCCAGCTTTTGCCCATTCAATCTAATATTGGCTGTTGATTTCTCATAAACAACTCTTATTATTTTGAGATCTGTTGCATCAATACCTAGCTTATTCAGAGTTTGTAACACGATGGGTTGTTGAATTTTATCAAAGGCCTTTTCTACATCTATTGGGATAATCATGCAGTTTTTTTTCTTTGGTTCTGTTTATGTGATAGTTTATGTTTTTTGATTTGCATATGCTGAATCAGCCTTGCATCCCAAAGATGAAGCTGACTTGATTGTAGTGGATAAGTTTTTTGATGTGCTGCTGGGTTTGGTTTGCCAGTATTTTATTGAGGATTTTTGCATAGATGTTCATCAGGGATATTGGCCTGAAGTTTTTGTTTTGTGTCTCTGCCAGGTTTTGGTATCAGGATGATGCTTGCCTCATAAAATGCGTTGGGAGGAGTCTCTTCTTTTCAATTGTTTGGAATAGTTTCAGAAGGAATGGTACCAGCTCCTCCATATATTTCTGGTAGAATTCAGCTGTGAATCTGCATGTTTCTGGGCTTTTTTGGTTGGTAGGCTATTAATTACAGCCTCAATTTCTGAACTTGTTATAGGTTTATTCAGGGATTCAACTTCTTCCTAGTTCAGTCTTGGGAGGGTGTGTGTGTCCAGGAATTTATCCATTTCCTATAGATTTTCTAGTTTAGTTGCATAGAGATGTTTATAGTATTCTCTAATGGTAGATTGTATTTCTGTGAGATCAGTGGTTATATTCCTTTTATCATTTTTTATTATGTCTATTTGGTTCTTCTCTTTTTCTTTATTAGTCTAGCCAGCAGTCCATCTATTTTGTTAATTTTTTTCAAAATAACCGCTCCTGGACTCATTGAATTTTTGAATGTTTTTTTCTTTTTTGCTTCTCTGTCTCCTCAGTTCTTCTCTGATCCTAGTTATTTCTTGACTTCTGCTAGCTTTTGGATTAGTTTGTTCTTGCCTCTCTAGCTCTTCTGATTGTGATGTTAGCATGTCAATTTGAGGTCTTTCTGGATTTCTGATGTGGTCATTTAGTGCTAGAAATTTTCATCTTAACACTGCTTTAGCTGTGTTCCAGAGATTCGGGTACATTGTCTTTTTGTTTTCATTGGTTTCAAATAACTTCTTAATTTCTGCCTTAATTTCATTATTTACCCAGGCATCATTAGGACCAGGTTGTTCAATTTCCATGAAATTGTGTTGTTTTGAGTGAGTTTCTTATCTATTTATTCTAGGTTTTCTAGTTTATGCACATAGAGGTTTTCATAATAGTGTCTGAGAATTTTCTGGTTTTTCTGGGGTCACTAGTAATGTTCCCTTTGTCATTTGCATTTGTGTTTATTTGGATTGTCTCTATTTTTTTCTTCATTCAACTAGCTAGTGGTCTAGGAATCTATTCTTTTAAAAAACCAATTTCTGATTTTATTTATTTATTCTCATTTCATTTAGTTCAGCATTGATTTTTCATTGTTTCTTTTCTTCTGCTAGTTTGGGGGTTGGTTTACCCTTTCTAGTTCTTCTACCTGTGATGCTAGGTTGTTAATTTGAGATATTTTTAATATGGGTGTTTAGTGCTATAAACTTTCCTTTTCGCATTCTTTAGCTGTGTCTCAAAGATTCTGGTACGTTTTATCTTTGTTCTCATTAGTTTCAAAGAATTTCTTGATTTCTGCCTCAATTTCATTCATTACTCAAAGTCATTCAGACATAGGTTGTTTAATTGTCATGTAGTTGTTTGCTTTTAAGCAATCTTCTTAATACTAGTTTCTGTTTTATTGTACTATGGTCCAAGAGTGTGGTTGATGTGATTTCAGTTTCTCTTTTTTTTATCTGCTGATAGTTATTTTATGGTCAATAGTGTTATGAGTTTTTGAGTACATGCAATGTGGAGATGAGAAGAATGTATATTCTGTTGTTTTGGGATGAAGAATTCTGTAGATATCTGTTAGGTCCATTTACTCAAGTGTCAAATTTAATTCCCAAATATCTTTGTTAGTTTCTGCCTCAATCTGTTTGATACTTTCAGTGGACTGTTGAACTCTCCAGCTATGTTGTGTCATCCCAGTCTCTTTATAGGTCTCTAAGAGCTTATTTTATGAATCTGGGTCCTCCTGGGTTGAAGGCATATATGTTTGTTACAGTTAAGTCTCCTTGATGAATTGAACCCTTTACAATTATGTAACGTCATTCTTTGTCTTTTTTGATCATTGATGGCTTATAGTTTTTTCTGATATTAGAATAGCAACCCCAGGTTTTAGGTGTTTTTCATTGTTTGGCTGATTTTTCTCCATCCCTTTACATTGGGCCTGTTGGGAGGACATGACTAGTTTTGAAATGTGAGAACATGAGATTTGGAGGGGCTGGGGTGGAATGACATGGTTGGCTGTGTCTTCAGCCAAATCTCATCTTGAGTTGTAGCTCCCATACTTCTCATGTGTTGTGGTAAGGACCTCCATGGAAGGTGGGTTCCCATGGTCCTGGGCAGCTCTGGCCCTGTGGCTTTGCAGGGTAAAGCCTCCCCACTGGCTGCTTTCATGGGTTAGCATTGAGTGTCCATAGCTTTTCCAGGCACACAAGATGAGATTTTGAGGTCTCTCTCCCCAGCCACATAGAACTGTGAGTCTATTAAGCCTTTTTTTCTTTATAAATTACCCAGGCTCAGGTATGTCTTTAGCAGCATCATGAAAACAGACTAATACTCTCAGTTCAAATCACTACCACAACAGTACTATATTTTGTGTTTCCTTTTTTTTTTTTTTTTGTGGAGCAACCAAAATGAGTTTAATAAAATAAAAATATGTTATTCTCAACTTAAAATCTTCAATTTCTTCCCTTTGGACATAGACAAAAGTTGCTATGTTATTCTCTACCAAGATTAAAAAGTTTATGCATTATCTGGCCTCTTTCCACTGCCCAATATAATCTATTTTTACTTCCCTGTTGGCTCATTATAATTTAGTCATAATTCTCTAATATATCTCAGTTCCTCAAACAAATCAAGTCCTATTTTTTTTATGATCTTCAAACAGTTTGTTTAAATCTATATAAAAAGCTCAATGTTTAGGATAAGAGAAAGATAATCAGTAAGAGCATAATTTGTAAGCAGTAGGATCATTAAAATAATAATACGTGCTTGCTAAATAATTAAATTTTCTATTAAATAAGTGTTAAAATATCAGTCTGCTTGTAAGTAGAGGGGTGGGGAGTTTTCCTTGCATGTTTTAAACAATCTAAATTCTCTTGATTGATATTATTTTATTTTTGAGATGTAATTTCGTTCTTGTCGCCCAGGCTGGAGTGCAATGACTCAATCTCAGCTCACCACAACCTCCACTTCCTAGGATCAAGCAATTCTCCTGCCTCTGCCTCATGAGTAGAGGGATTATAGATATGTGCCACCATGCTTGTTTAATTTTGTAATTTTAGTAGAGATGGGGTTTCACCATGTTGGACAGGCTGGTCTCAAACTCCTGACCTCAGCTAATCTGCCTGCTTTGACTTCCTAAAGTGCTGGGATTACAGGTGTAAGCTGCCACACCCAGCCTAAAAAATCTCTTGATTTAGTGTACTCAAAAGATCTTTATTTTGCAGATATGTGGATATATGGGTATCACAAAGACTGGAGGGTAAGAGGAACAGTGGGATGAATAAATGACTGGAATAAGAAACTTGTAAACTGGTAGAGAGCAAAGAATATCTACTTGGAGTCTGTCTTTCTAGAATCTTATGTTCTCTTCCTTCATTTGTCTTTATGTCTAGATTATTTTTTTAATCTACTATTTGACTTTATGTCTCTTTATTTTCATATATTGAAAGACAACTGCTTCACTTTGTACAAGTCCTCTGATCCAGTCAATCAATGATTAAGTTGCTTTCTGATTCCCATTTCCAAATTTGAAGGATGAAGTACTGAGAGTCTCAGTATGAATTAACTCTCTACTTCTGCTCTGATCAACAATGTACTAGTAGGCAGAATGATATGGAAAACAAATATTGAGCCAATTTCTCCTCCCAGGGGATTCTTGTTAAAGGAGTATAATGGGTTGGTCAGAAATACCAAAAAACACTTAATACAAACCTCTTCAAATATGGTTCAGATACACATTTTAGCTTTACATACCACATATCCTTCCCAATGCTTCAGTCATATAATCAAGTTTCTACTGATAAAGACAACTGATTCCTTAATAATATACTTGGGTTTTGTATTTAATACTCTCAATGTCCAACTACTTGAGAATACCTGAACTTTAAATAAAAGTGTATTACAAAAAGCTAAAATGCACAGCATATCTGTACTAAAAAAAGCCTACTCTAATGTCTATGAATATTTTTCTTTATTTCTGTGCTTGTTCCATATTAGGTTCTCAAGATACTATATTTCACATTTTCTCTATGGTTATTGTTCTTGCCAGGGATATTATACCTGACAATCCCTACTCTGCTTCTACCTTACAAAATATTTTTGAAGATTTTCTCATGCTCTCTAAATGTATCCCTGACTTAGGAATCTTTTGTATCTTTTCATTGACAGTTCACAGACTTTGCCTAACTATATGATAAAGATAAAACCCTCAACATACTCTGTACAAGGCAGACATATAATACCTCCTACTCTGATTTAATTCATCTTGATATTTCTGCTTGAACTTTCCTCTCATTTTTATGCCTATCAAAATTCTTCTTCAAAACCCAAATTAAAATCTACTACCTCAGCAAGATCTTTTGAAAATTTCATAATAAAATATAGGGGCTAGCTTTTTGTAATTTCACAATTTTCAATTGGACTTATTTCAAAGATTTTCTTCACAGATGGTCTGCAGTTTTGGATAAACGTGTAACTGTCTTGTCTCCTCTGCGTGACTATGTCCTTGAGAATAGAAAATGTTTTGCTTTTCTGGTAGCAAGTGACCTCACATAATACAGAAACTGGCATAAAGCAGGCACTTAGCCAGGATTTGGTGAGTGAATGAATTGCTTCAGTTATTTTTTCATGGCTTAAATATAAATCATAAAATAAACGAGATGCATTATGAGACTGCACCCATGCAGACTTGAAAATATAGTAATAAAGAAGCTTATTAACATGAGAGGTCCATTTGCTATGTTGACAAATTAGAATATTCTTAAAGAAAATGCTTCATCTTTATTTTCTTTAAATTAAAATGGTACATGCTAAAAATTATAGCTTATTTCATTGACTAGATGCTTTGGAAAGAGTAGCTAAGTAATAAATTTGCAAATAACAAGAAATCATAGGCCACAAAGAATAAAATCCATGATGACTTTGGGAGAAAAAGTTGTGAAAAAATTCTAAATTCTATTAATAATAGAATTACAGGTCTCGGGGAATAGGAAGAAGCACTAAATGAAATATATTCAGAGTTTAATACAGCTTTTATTTCTGTGTGATATATGTTTTCTGAAGCTGGAAAATGTGGATTTATAATTATAATATTAAGATGGAAGATTTCATTTACATATAGTCATTCTTGATTTAATTCTGGATTAAAAGAGTAGTCTCTAGTAACTCTCAAATGGTTATCTGCAAGCTAATGACCTAAGTTCTATGTTACTATCATTTAAGTATTTCTTAATCTCTTCCTAAAAATTCTAAGGGTTGGCAAGATAAGTGTTGGTGAGAAAAATTATAATAGTAAGAGCAAGTATAAAAACTATCATTTTTAGAAACAGAATATGTGGCCAATAAGCCTGCATTTTCTCATTAATCTTTTAAAGTCTGGTATTCCTATCTCCATTTTTACAGGAAAAATAGCTGAAATTCTAAAAGCAAAGTGAATTACCAAAGATTATACCAATAGTATATGACAAAGCTGAGATTCAGTTTTGGATTTCTGTCTGATTCAGAAATCAATAATTTTAGTCATTATACTTCTACTGTCTTTCTAAACACAATAAAGTCAAACAAGAAAGTTGTTTTTATTCTTTGCAACATAAATTGAAATTTGTGTATAAATTGCTAATAACTCTGAATACTTGTCAATGCTATTATTGTTGTACTTATACTAATTTTGGGGGGTCTTTTTAGGAATAAAAAAAAAGAAGATGACAGAGCAGCCATTTTTTTGTTTCAATCTCACCTAAATACTTTTTCAAATCAGACCTAATGGGATATTTATTTCTGTGCTTTTTTAAAAATCGTGGAATGGAAGATATTTGTGGTAGTTTTATATTACATCAATTTAGCTAAGTTTAAATTGTACTTCACAAGGTGTCCTTCCCTGCAGAGTTAACAGGAGGTCTAAATTTTGAAATTTAAAAGACAGTGGTGAGTAGCAGATTTATTCTGGTTCTACTTATCAGGTTTGAGCCTACCATGAGATACTGATGTCTTTCATGTTTCTGTAGCTTATCTGCTATCTTGCTTTGTTGGGTAGAGAGGAAGCTGGGCTTGCAATAACTCCAACTCTTATGTCTCTTATATAGACAAGGTATACATTTAGTTCCCTGGGGAAGGCAGCTAGATTCTCCAGTATTACATGGGCTGAGTACTTCAAAGTAGTGACAGAATGACAAGAATGCCATTTTACCTCAAAAAATGATCAATCTGTTCTTCTGTTATTTCCTTCATGTACATCTTTTCTTCCTAACCACCAGTTCTACTTCAGGTTGCCATATACACAAAAGTAATGATCATAGATTGTTTAACTAGTTTCCACAATTGTTTAAATCAAATCAGTACACCAAATGTCTTATTATGTATAACTTTTTGTGGTGCCATTTCTGTAATCAAATCATAACTGATATAACATCTTTAACAAAATTTGATGATAAGAAATCTTCATGAATTCTATAAAATTATTAGTAGTAGTCAACCCACCAACTTTTGTGGAACTAGCACAAGATGAACAGATATATGCCCTTAGCAGGCAATGTAAAATTATTTTTTAGAATAGAATTCCAGTTAATACATGTGGAAGAAATAGTGTAAGGAAATTACAGTTTTGCTACTCCTAATGAAATAATTGATTCAGGTGAAGATTATTAATTGGGGAAAACATTAGATGAACTATTAAGGAGGAAGTTATGATGGGAGAAGTAGGAGCTATCTGTCATCACCTCAACTTGAAGATTATTCTTATCACTGAGAGAGGAAAAACCACACATATATTCCTCTGTTAATGCATTCAGGCTGCTATAGCAAAATATCTTATACTGGGTAATTTATAAACAATAGAAATTTATTGCTCAGTTCTGGAGGCCAGAAAGTCCAAGATACGTGTGTATTTTATATAATATATATATATAATATGCATATGTATATATATACATATAATTTTTTTCCTTTTTAACTTTTTTGACTTTAAGTTCGGAAGTGCACATTTGTTAAATAGGTAAACTTGTGTCATGGAGGTATTAACAAAATATATGATATAACCTACACATACTTACATTTAATGTGTATAAATTACATTTACATAATATTCTATGTAGATACATACAATACTGCCCAATTAAATATACAAATAGCGTCCTCATGTCTATAGCATATTGAGATATTTTAGAGGTAAGCTTTAGCTCCTCTAATGACTGATTGAATAGCTAAAGTAAACTTGCAAAGATGCTACCATTTATACAAGGAAGGTAAACAGTACTTTTTTCTTTCCTTTTGCTATTTTAGTGTGGCAATATCTGTGACTACTCTTCTATAATATTGTTCTAGATACACAGTTCTACAAGATGTTTTGACACAACATAACTACCTATTATTGAAATCTGTTATGAGAAACAGAAACAAGACATAGGTTGTTCTACATCTCTATGTGACTGATTCAGTGTTGTAAGCTTGTGTCATGACCATGACATGTGGAGAATTCTCAGAGAATGGAATAGAAGTGAATCAAGCCAAGTGTTTTCAAAACATTGTTGAAAATGCTGTTGGGGAAAAAAAATCTGTATAGCAAATACATATGTGTATGCCCCATGCTATTTAAAACCTGCCAACTGTATTACAGTTTTTGATTTGACAGAATAAAGAAAAAGTAACGTTTTATATTTTAACCTACAATTGTTTGATGATTATATTTTACATGCCAAATTAATGTATCTGATTGTGGTAACTTATAAAATAGTCCTCAATGAATGCTGCCTACTGCTATTCACACCCTGGTATAGTCCCCTCCTGATGATATGAAGGGAATACACTATTTACTACACTATCCATTCACTTCTAATGAATAGAATATTATAAACATGGTGAATATCACTTTGGAGACAAGATTTCTATTGGACTGTGGTTTTTGACTTGGGTATTCTCTTTCGCTCTCATGCTTGCTTTCATGAGCTTCCTGGTCAGTAGGTTATCTGTCCCCCTGTCTGTATCTGGCCCATGCCACAGGCCTGACCATGCTATCCAACTTATTTAGAAAAATCTGCTTGGGCATCAGATAGTACCTAAGACTCAGCTTTGACACTAATTGAGGAAGCTGGTTAACTGGAACAACCTGAAACCCCAGAACACGACACCTGACAAAATTATTAAATATTTTTGGCATATTTGCATGTGACAAAACTAGCTAGCTGTTCACATAATATGTTTCCCTTTCCTCTTGGGACTACACCTCTTGCTAGACTCTTATTTTCTAACCTTCTTCTTAGTTAGGTACGGTCTTGTGGCCATATGGCTAAATTCTGATTTTTGATTGATTGTTTTCTTTTCTTCAGAGGATCCAGATGGCCACAGATTTTTGACACTCCTACTACTGAGGGTTTAGAACTAATTTCCTTTTTTTTTTTTTTTAAAGTCTAGGCTAAGCTAAGTGACATGCTTGGCCAATAGTACATGGTAGAAGTTATAATTTGGGACTACAGAGTTTAGATTACAGAAATGTTGCAGTTCCTACTATGATTTCCTTATATACTTACTCTGGGAGAAAAAAGTGATTTACATAAGAAATTTGACTACCATGGGATGGTGATCATATGAGTAAACCCACATTACCCATATAGAGAGGTCACGTGGGGAGAAATATAGCCAATATTTCTCTATTTCTATAGAAGCAATAAAGTCTCTATTTTTTTCAGTAATCTCAATCCACATGCATTAATAAAGATGTCTGCATACAATCCCCACCATAACTACCAGAAATATAAGTGCAAGTAATAAATCATTGTTCTAAGTCACTTAGAGTTAAGGCTATTTGTTTCATGGTGTTAGGAGACTAGAATAATGAAGGGCTAGTTTAGAGGAAGGCAAAGTCACAAGGTGAGAAGGGACTAGTCAACAAAAGTTGACAAACCAAGAACATTGACATTTCACTGCATGAGTGAAAAATAAATCTTTAGTTGTAAAAAGCCAATGAAAATTCAAATATTACCTGTTTCTGCAGTCAGCATTTATCCTAATCAACATATTCCTTAGAATTGAATCTCTAATTTTTTGGGCAGATTCTTCCGGCAGAAAAATCATATTCAAAAAGTCTCTTTTGGTTTTAAATAGTTCCAATTTTCATAATTTTCTTCACTATATTTAATTTATAAACATCTCTCAAGTCTTTATTTCATTTGTCCAAGGCTGAAAGTTTGAACAAAAAGACAAACCACTAACCAAATACCATTTACAAATGGTGGCCTTTCAATTATTTAAAATAAATCAAACTCCCTGGGCATTTTCTTCTCAGTGCAATACCCCTAAATTTTGCAGGCTTCTTTGTCCCTTGCAATTTTAAATGTAAATTATCTGAATGTATTTCAATATTACTATATGATATCCAGAAATATTTGAAAGAAGAAAAAGCAATGAATATTTACTCCATGGTTTTATACATATACAGGAGAGGAATTTGTGCTTCCTCTACTCCCACCATTCTAAATAAATGGATGTTTTCTATAATTTTACTTAGAGTTTTTGTTGTTTTATCCATGACACATTGTATCCTTCCTCTAAAAAAATGATAAACAAAATAATTGCCTTTCTTAAATATATTAACCTTTTTTCTTCAGTTCTTAAATGTACGAGTTAGATATTTATTTTCAAGTGAAAGTATTTTCTTTTTTGTAAAGGTATTTTCTAGGATGCAATTCATTATCATAAAATCGTCTTGACTAGCAATATTCTTATTCAATCAGTTCAACCCTGATCACTTTCTATTATACTCTAAAAGAGGCATTTTCCAAAATCATCATCCAATTTATTATCATACCACTGAATAAGATCAGACTAAGGCCATAGATCTGAGATCTGTCACTTGAGACATCAATTTAGTTTGATAAAACTAAACATAAAGAAACACTATTTGAGTAAAATTCCTCAAAAATTAAAAATGAAAAACAACAATATTATTAAAATGCAAGTTGAAATATGAATTGACAAAAATACCTGACTTTCAAAATGAACCAGTATTACAATTTTTATTATAAAATTATTTCCTCTGTGTAACATAATCTTAATGTTCTATCATGAATCCCAGTTTGAAAGACAAAACAATTCCCCTAAAGACTGCAGTACTTAAATTATTTAAATTAACTTTAAATTGTGCTTTACTTTACAAGCTCAGAATCACAGCCACAACCTTACTGGAAAGCTTATAAAATTCTGAAATGCTCCAATAATTTTAAATCTTGTAGGAGCCTGGTATGTTCCAAATTAAACTGCTAATAAAAAAATTAGCACTGAAATTTAAATCTCCATGAGCAATACAGAATGATTTAAAATTATTGAAGCCTTTCAATATTTTATGAGTTTTCTATGTGAAAGTGAATCAATCAGATTCTTTAGGACAAAACTAGTCACTTAAAAACACTCAAACAATAGTGTCAGAACTGAAAATTTTCCTGGAGGAAATACCTTCACTGTTTGTCAAACAGGACATGAAGGAAAACAATCAACAGCACACATTTTAAAATGCCATTTATGTGAGCCTCCTCAGAGTCCAATTGCTCTTATCTACCTGATTATCTGAAATTCTTCTGATGCCAGGCTCTGTGCTTCAGATAAGGATGAGGGGCAAGGACAAAGAGATTCTGGAAAATATATAGATAGATACCGAGGACATGGAAATTGCTAACTTAAATCTTCTTTGTCTTATACCCACCTATCTTCCCTGAGTCTGAGACCCACTGAGCATACACTAAGAGCCTTGAGAGCCTTGAATACAACTTACATTGAGCATATTTTCTAATAAGGGAAATGACCTAGTCTCTTCTCTCTGTTAAAGGAAATCGGCATCCTACTGTATGAGTGAATTCTTATTTACAAAGCTAGTATATGCTGGTTTCTGCTATAGAAATTGTTACTTTGAGATGGTCTATTTTTCTCCACTTACTAGATCAGCCGGTACAACATATCTTTTCCTGAAGTTATGAAAACCACCAGAACCATCTTCAACAGATAGGGATGCACATGCTCTGTGTTCCCATGTAGAGCAAAAAGACAAGCAGAGAGATAAAAGTCTTGTCTCCATTATTACTATGCTTATATATAGATTTACATTCTTTGTAGAAATTCCTTTCCTTTTCTTTAGTTCCCTAATGTCTCATCCTCTACAAGCAACAAGGGATAGCTTTGAAAACTTTAGTATGGAGACTTCTCATAATTATTCCCCAAACAATTTTAAATAAAACACGTTTTAAATATTAGAAATGCCCAGGACATACTAAGTCTGTATATGATTTGAAAGGTTTCCATTGTAAAAGTATATTGATTATTTAAAAAGTCTCTGTTTTGTAAATACATAATTTCTTTAAAAAGAAGGAATATATACTCAAGGTTTTATCTTCCAGGAAATAGTAATTTGTCATGTTTATTGTAGTATGTGATATTTTAATGTTCAATGTTCAAAAATAAAACCTACTTAAGGAAGAGGTAAAAATACTGTACTTTTCAGAAAGTCCCCTTAATCAGCAACCCATTCAAGTCTGAGGTTTGTCGGGGGGTGGGGGTGGGGGGCAGTGTATGTGTGCGTGCGCGTGCATGCAAGTGCACACACTAGAATGGTGTTGGCCAATGAGAAGATCTTAAAATTCCTACTGCATTTCTTCTGTTCCTATTTCTGGTGCTTCTTGGCCTGTTAATTATGGCTCAACTGCTGGCCATGGATGGATACAACCACCTATAAAACATCCATCTATACATTCTTTCTTCTTTCTGGCCTCCAGGAAAAGTAAAGTATTATTCTCTTTCTAAAGTATTTCCTGCAATCGAATTGCAGAGATAATAGTAGCACAATTTACTTTATATTACTTTCATCTCTGTGTCACAATTAATAAACTGATTTCCAAAGTGCAAAGAGTGAGAGGTTGCTACACTCAGAAATCCGAAGCTTTTTAAATGTGGCAGGCTCCTTAGTTGTCTTCTCTCAGTGAGTTACTCTTCTTTAACTCCATCTGTTTACTCTCTCTTCCTAATCTGCTTTAAGAACTAATTAAGCAGAGAATCTACAGTTTTATTTTTTAAATAGAGATATGATTTATGCACAAGAAAATCACAGATACTAAATTTTCTTTTGAATGAGCTTTGGCAATTATGTATGCCTATTTAACCACTACCTATCTGAGGGAGAACATTTCTGTGATAAAGGAAATGTTCTTGGTCAATCTGACAGCCTCTACGCTCATGCTTAGACAGTCACTGAACTTCATATAAATGAAATCATACAATATGTATTCTTTTTTTTCTGTCTTCTTTTGTTCACCATAATAATGGTCTTCATAGTATAAGACTATTAAACGGGATAATATATGTATTATCTCATAACGAGCACATACAAAATGTTTGAGAAGTATTATTTATGTAATATTCAATCTGGATTTATTTCATTTCAATTTTAACTGAAGCTAAAACCAAAAGTGGCAATTGTTGTGTATTCAAAGAGCAAATAAGTTCAGGATTAGAAAAGAAAGACAAAAACATTTTTGTGACCCTTGACTTCACATCTTACCTGAAGAAAATTTAAGAGTTAATGATGAAAAATTGACAGCAGCACTGGAGACAACACACACATCCAATCCCCTCATCCGCAACACACAGATATACAGAGAGAGAGAGAGGAAAGAAAAAAAAAAATGAAGGAAGGCAGGAAGGCAGGAAGGAAAGAAGGAAGGAAGGAAGGGCAAGCAAATAAATAGATGAATAGATAAAAACAATAAATAGATAAAAACACCTATAGGATAGAGTTTTGTTGTGACAGTGGGTAGAAATCTGCCTTGGGGTGTTAGCTCACTGAGGAGGGATATATAGGGCATGTCTATCAGGGACCAGGCAGGAAAGGTTAATGCTGGATGTTCAAGGTGAAGGTAGTAAAGGTGGGAAGTGTTCACGGAGGTTGTGAGGAAATCTCTGTTTTAAATATTTATTATGGCCAAAAAAAAAAAAAACAACACCCAAACAAGACCATCTTACAAGGAAGCCTTTTCTGTCTCTTTTACCTTTCTCTTCCCTACTTAAACCCCGGAGGGGTCAAAAAACATAATTCAGAGAAAGGCAGATTTAGGTTGAGGAAGAGAAATTAGCCAACTAAGGCTCACTTTCTGCAAATCAGCATCCAGGTTAAGGAATAAGGGAGCAAGGACAAGAGTGAACCTTTCATTTCAAATAAAGTTAGCTTCAATCACTACATAGGACTAATTAGTTTTTAAATATTTCTTTCTAAAATCAGATATTTGCTCAGTATTTGATTGTTTTGGACTAGATATGAGAGGTTATTTTGTATCTGAAAGTGAAGGATAACTTATGTACCCAACTGACATTTCGCCCAGCCAAAGAAGGAGGAAAAATGAGGTTTATAGAGCATATTTAAACTACAATTGAGAAAGGGAAGATGCATACTTACACTATTATTACTTGAATTTATTTGTTCACTCTAGTTTCATCTAGTTATCTTCTACATATCACTTAAACACAGATCAGGTGTGAACTTCTTAGCCAACTTCTTGCATCCCCAGTTTAGTCTAAACTATGTGACCTTTCAGAGAACCTGCCGCATCCAGAGACAAATTTTATCCTGACACTATCACTGTAAACTACACTTGCTTTTTTGTTGTAGGCATTGGCGCAAACCTAAAGAAAAGAAATATATAAATAAAATATGGTTTAACTTCTGCATATCCAGGTCCTTAAATATTGTCCCTGAAAATACAGTTGATCAGTGTTTATCATGTAAATAAATAAAATGTATACACTATGTGGCACTTGGTTTAAGTTATATGCATAATTTATATAAAGAACCTATCAACTACTGTGTACTGGGATAGATAGGTTTTTGCTTATTTTTCTGCAATATGAAATACTAAAACCATAATTCAAAATGGCTTATATTTTCAAAATATAGGTGAAAGTTCTCTATGAAGAATTTTGCTTCACAATAAAATATTATAATTAAATTATGTATTACATTAATATGACTTTTTCTATCTAATCATATTATATTATGAATCACATATTGTATGTTGTAATAGTCATGTATGGATATATTTATTTTTCAAAGAATTATTCTGCAAAAATTATGTTTAAGCCATATGTAATTATCCCTTATTTCTATTTTTTTTAGAGCAAAATACATGAGTTAATGTAATATCCTATATAATTCTGAATTCAGTTAGATAACAAGTAAAACCATCCTGCGTTTTAAGATAAGCACTGAATATTGAAAGGATGTACCTTAAGGACAACCTTATCTAATTGATCTTAATGAGGTCATGTTAGAACAACACAAGCTTCAACTCAAATCTCAGGCTTTGACTTTATCTTGGCTTTTGTGTGTGTGTGTGTGTGTGTGTGTGTGCACGCGCGCATGCATGTGCTTTTTTGTGTGTATGTGTAGGTAACTTTGGTAAAAAGTTCATCAACTCTAATGTAATTTACAATATCTTTTACAAATACCATATTGCCCCAAACACTTATCTACTGCTTCCAGCCATAATAAGCTTAAGGTATAAGTTCAAGTTCTGTAGAGCTGCTTTTCTGTACAGCCCATGACCCCTCTGAACAGTTCTCTTTAAAATTCTCCTTATCCTTTCTTTGTTTTGGTTTATTCTCTTTAGTCTTAGTAGTCTCTTATTTCCTTAACCTGCCACACTTTGCAAATGACTATTTTCCTATAAAATAATTATCTATTAGTGAAACAAAAAAACAAGAGTTTCATATTATTTATAGTAAAGATCACCAATATTAGCCCTCTTCCCAAATGCATTCTTTTGAGTTAATCCCCTCATTAAAATTAACTTTAAAAATGTTTAAAAATACAGATTTTTCCCAATTGCATCCTTAGAGACTAAATTATTTAGAATGGGGTGGAGGTTGATAATTACTGTTTAGAGCAGTTTTATGCATGATTGTCTTGATTGGCCAAAGCTAGCAACCAATTCGTTATAACAAGTGTAAACGAGCATGTGTTGAAATGTTTTGCTATGGTATTTAAATGCATAACTAAATAGCATTATTGAGTAGTTCTCCATTTCTTTCAGTATATAAGAGCTCATCCTTGATGGCAAAATAGATTTCTCTATAGATTAAATATTGTGCTAGGAAAAGTCAGTGTCAGAAAACAAGAGGGGACAATTCATGAGCCATGTAATACCTGCTATACGCTAAAGACTTGAATATATCATAAATCTTAAAGTGTTTACTAAGACAGAATATTTTAAAATTATGTATTTAAATAAAGTTTCAAAGAGTTGTCATTACTAGAAATAACCTGACCTCATATTTCATGTCATAGTTAAGGCTATTCTGAATCCACCTAACAAAGCCTAAGTCTGTTAAAAATAGCTATAAAACTTAACAGGAATTGGGTAATGTATTTATACTTAATGAAGCAAAAAAAAAAGACAATTGAGTCTGAAAATTCTTGTATTTCATGAGTGGTTTATGGAAGTTGAGATATGAGCTGAGTATGCATGTAAAAAAAAGTACAGTAAAATTTTAATTGGCACATCTCCACTGAAGCAAAAATTTGCCAATTAAGTAATATTGTGATTATTGTGCTAGAAATTTGATTTTGGATTGTACTCTTTTCAACAGCGGCAACAAAATTTGCTGGAAATATTGTAAACACAAAAAAATTAAGATGACAGCTTTGGTGGCAAAGGTGGAAAAATATTGGGTAAACCAATCTATCATTAATATGTCC
The DNA here is from genome assembly GCA_963573385.1 of Cacajao melanocephalus. NCBI lineage: Eukaryota > Metazoa > Chordata > Mammalia > Primates > Pitheciidae > Cacajao > Cacajao melanocephalus. The sequence continues at coordinate 22,885 of CAUYLG010037891.1, forward strand.
TTCTCCAAGTTCAAGAAACTTTCAGTACCTCTTAAAGACATTCTTAGGGTTAGAAAAGCGTTTCTGCTTTGAGATTATTTTCTTATAATATGTAAATATGTCTGAGAAAAGAAATCCCTTTAACCACTTATTCATAATTATTTTGTAAGTTTGACATTGAAACTAACAAAGGATGGAACCAGCCATAATTGATACTGGGTATCAAAAGCTGTATCTTTGAGGAGCAACTGAATAGTACCTCTAGCAAAGACATACAATAGGAATAAGACTTCTGCAAATACTTAGAGGATTCAGAAATGCATAGTGCTTTTTTTTGTTTGTTTGTTTTTTGTTTTTTTTTTGAGACAGAGTCTCTCTCCATCACCCAGGCTGCAGTGCAGTGATGCAGTCTCGGCTCACTGCAACCTCAGCCTCCTAGGTTCAAACAATTCTCTTGCCTCAGCCTTCCAAGTAGCTGGGATTACAGGCATGCACCACCATGCCTGGCTAATTTTTTTTGTATTTTTAGTAGAGATGGGGTTTCATCATACTGGCCAGGCTGGTGTCAAACTCCTGACCTTGTGATCCATGCACGTAGGCCTCTCAAAGTGCTGGGATTACAGGCATGAGCCACCAAGCCCAGCCCAGAAATGCTTAAAATTAAAGAGACATGTATGTTTTTTAAAAATTCAGGAAATTTATATTATTTAATATGGAAGGAACACATTACATGTGAATTCACTGCTATATTTTTCTGAAGAATTTATAAACATTATGCCACATATCAAAAGCAAAGCAATTTAAAACATTAAGCAAATTTCCTTTGGCATAAGTCCATATAAAATATTAGCTATTTCAGAATTTCTGAAAATGAAATTAGGGAGATTTATAAACAGTAAAAATATAAAACATGGAAAAAGGTATGACCCAAACAATTACAAAGTGATTTATAGGCATATCAGGTCAGTAAACTTCTATTTAATGATATGTGAATCCTTTAAGTTATATTTACAAAAACAAATAATGGAAGAAAAGTTGAAAATGAGAAATATTTAAAAATATTTCAACTTATTGAAAGTGCTTAATAAATATTTGATATAGTATTTATTGCTTTGGTAAAAATTATTTTTTCAGTAAATTTACAGAAATTTACTGAAATTTAATGTATGAGAGGCACTGCTAGGCATCTTGACATCAACAGTAAATATGATATATTAGTAATGCATATTGTTATGGAGTCTATAATTTATTAAGAAAGCATAACATATACAGATTATTATATCATGAAGCCTAATAAGATGACTACAATTGAAGTAAAACAAATATAGAATGTAATAAAATTTTGTAGATGGGAGCAAGACATTTTATCTCCAGAAAAGAGGAAATGCAGACACATAGAGTTTAAGAAGCCAAAACTAGTGGTCAGGGCTAACTTACACACCTGGGACAGTAGCACAGAGTCTGGGACTCATCATGCCTTTAGATACCCACAAAAGTGTTTAAATTTCTTTTCTTTTTCTTTCTTTTCTTTTTTCTTTTTTTTTTTTTTTGAGACAGAGTCTGGCTCTGTTGCCAGGCTGAAGAACAGTGGCGTGATCTTGGCTCAGCAACCTCTAACTCCCTGGTTCAAGCTATTCTTCTGCCTCAGCCTTCCGAGTAGCTGGGATTACAGGCACTTGCCACCATGCCCAGCTGATTTTTGTATTTTAGTAGGGTGGGGTTTCACCATGTTGGCCAGGATGGTCTTGATCTCCTGACCTTGTGATCCACTCGCCTCGGCCTCCCAAAGTGCTGGGATTACAGTCTTAAATTTCTTATAAAATTAAAAGAAAAAATGAAATTTTAGATCAAATAAAATGTTTTACTATATACCATTAACATATTCATGTTTATATTATGGGCAGTATAAACTATGGTTTTATTAATAAAAGAAGGGGTTCATGAAGTCAAAGTGCCCAGGGTATATAAATGATAATGTGGACCTGCTGGTGGGATTCTAGCCTTAGCTCCACCTTTTAGTAGATGTAGCATGTTGGCCACTCCATACTTCAATTTTCCCACAATGAAGTAGTGATCATAATTGTACTATTTTCATAAAGTTGCGATGAATATCAAGTGAGTTATTACATGCAAAATTCTTTGAACAGTATCTGGAGTATAATGCAATTAATAATCAGCTGTTGTATTGTCAGTCATCCCTGAAGATTGAATAAGGTGGAAAGAAGTGAATGGGATATTTGGGAGAATATCCATTATGATAGTTGAACAATGGCATTGGTTGTATATAGAGCAGCATTGAAATAAATCTGGTATTCGATCATTGGTGACCTTAAACTCTTGTAGGAAAACTGACTGTGCTGTAGGCCTTACAGAGTAATGCAATGAAAAGCCACTGGAGCATGCAAACAGCTAATTAGCCAGAGTGTGCATAATGATTTGAAAAGTTAAAGGCTAGAAAAAGGGCAAAAACGGGAGCATTATAACATTGAATAGGAACGGAAGAAAAGTTGAAAAAGATTAAATCTGAGAAACTGCTTGAGAGATTGATTTTGATGCTAAGAAGAAGGAAATAAGTTGCTTTTTTTTTTTTTGTAAAGTAACTCCTACATTCTGAAGGAAATTTAACTTGCTTTTTAATTAAAGAAAAGTTGGAGCTTACCAAGAGACATTTGGAGATTTTTTTTTCTAAACTTGGAACCTGTATTTGTCAACTTTATAACTTAATTGGGCTGCAGGGCTGACAAATTGATTTCTCTTGCTCCTAATTTATTCAATTCAGTTTTCACAATTAGGCAAGCAATTAATCAATGGTGGAGTCATTAAGATTCATTGCATTGAAATGGTGCCCTGACAATAATCCTAAGAACTGTGCAATTTATCAGAATCTTAGGTATACAACACTTCAGATACTAATAGGTATAATATTTAGTATTTTAACTTCATCTAAAACTGTAGGATGAAATTGAAATAAATACTTGGTTTTACTTTGGTTCATCTCGCAATTTACCTAGAAATAAAGTAATATTTAGCTGTAAGTTATTAAGATAAAACATGAAGCAGAATGTTGGTGTGTAACAAGACTATAAAAGAATAGTTGTCTGATACATTATTTATTTCCAATAATATGGAAAACATAGCTTCTAGTCAGTTAAAATTTAAGTTTAAAATCACAAGCTTCTGTAGATAATATTAGAAATATATTTTTTTCTTTATAGTGTTTTATTTAAGGCTGCATTGTTCATTGGGAAAAAAACATTAAATTTAGAATGAGTGAGTCTGTATTCTAGTGAATTCTAATATACAACAGCTATATATTCCTATAGGCTAGGCATGGTGGCTCATGCCTGTAATCCCAGCACTTTGGGAGGCAGAGGTGAGCAGATCACCTGAGTTCAGGAGTTCGAGACCAGCCTAACCAACATGGTGAAACATCATCTCTACTAAAAATACAAAAATGAGCCAGGCATGCTGGCAGACACCTATAAACCCATCTACTTGGGAGACTGAGGCAGCAGAATCTCTTGAACTCAGGTGGCAGAGGTTGCAGTGAGCTGAGACTGTGCCATTGAGTAACTGAGGCAAGACAGGGGCTCAGCTCCTGCTCACCAAAGATATAACAGAGGTCGGGACTCTGCTCTGGGGGCACCCCAAAGATGCTTCCAGTTCTCCCATCGGATGTTTTCCCCAATATGCCCAGGTCCTTGGCCTCTCTTGCCCCAAGAATGGGGGAAAGGACCCCGGAGGTGCAGTTAGCTTATTGTTTGAATAAATACTGCGGACTCAAAGAGTTTAGCAGAGAGATTTATTAGGCAGAGAGAGAAAGAGAGAAGGAGAGAGAGAGCTTCCACACTGCCATGGGAGGGAACTCCAGAGGGGATATCCCTATAGGTAAAGGGCGGGGCGGGGGGGGAGGGGGAGGTTAACCCTGAAGTTATTCCTGCCCCATTCATGTTCTCATCCAACTAGAAGAGTTCTTGTAAACTTCCACTGGAGTGATTGATCTTTAACTTGGATACTGGATTGGCTACAGAGACCCCTCCTCCGACAGCTTTCAGTGGCCTTTTTAAACAAAGGAGCACACCTGGATTTTTCTCCCTAGCCCGAATGAGGGAAAGTTAGACATAAGAACTTTGCATTCCCGGATGGGGGTGTGGATGGAGGCGTGGTGCTGGGAAGCTCCTGCCTTTGAAACCACGCCCCTTTGTGGACTAGGGAAGAGAAGTTTTTTGTTCCTTAACACAGCCCCTCACTGTGTTAACATCATGCACAGAAATGCTACATTTTCTAGGATTTGACATTTTCATTGATGGAGTATTACTGTATTTTGTAAATTGAAATACCACTACGAGAAACAGAATGCTATAAATAGAATGATATCTTTTGTTTCCAAAGTCGATATACTAGAGGAATGTGAAAATAATAGTAAAAGTGAGATACTGTGTGGCAAAGCTGTCTCAGGGTAAATGCTGCAGCTGCAAGTGCCACTTTTGAGTATTCTCAGGGAAAATGGAAAAAGGGTAACCAGAAATCGTTTTACACTTATGACCAAATAGAGGCTGAATCTAAAATTTTTCCTGCTTGTGCTAGCATGAGGGTTAAACACATTCTCATTACCACAGGCCACAATGAATTTCTCTATCCTTCATTGCCAGATTAGAATCTTGTAATCTCTGCAGAGTTGACCAGAAGGGTGAATATTGCACATGTTGATATTTGTTGACAAAAAAATAAAACCAAAATCTATAAATCTTTAAAAGATTTATTCTGAGCCAATGAATGACCAGTCAGAAGAGGTCCTGATAAACTGTGCCTAAGGTGGTGAGGTTACAGTCTGGTTTTATACATTTTAGGGAAACAGGAGTTATAAGCAAAGACTTAAATCAATTCAGAGGCAGAGCTCAAGTTTAGGGCCAATTATTGCCTTCTTAGAATTAAGAAACTCCTTACTATTCTATCAATTTCCCATAAATTATGAGTTTATGGAAGGTATACATTTGTTCAGCCTAATGAAGCAGGCTTACTTGAAAGGAGAGGTTTACAGTTAATAGGTGCATTCAGACATTTTCTGATTGGCAATTGGTGGTGAGTGTTAAGCTTTGTCTAAAGACTTAAGAAGTTAATAAAAGGAAATGTTTGGGATAAGATAAGGAAGTTGTGAAAGCCAAGGCGTTGTTATGAAGATGAAGACTCATAGGTGGCAGCTCTCAGAGAACAGGTGATACAATACCAGAGTCCAATTGAAATTTGATATCTTATTGCCACAGATAGTCTATTTTGTCAGTCTTATAGTCTCTATTTTCATGCTAATGTTGATCAGTTGTCCCTAAACTCCAAAATGGAGGAGGTATAACGAGGGGTTTCTGATCTCTCCTCCCATCACAATCAGGGAATTTAGTTTTTCAGTGCCCCTTGGCCCAGAGGGGGTCCATTAAGTAAGCTGGGGAGGTTTTAGGATTTTATATTTGATTCACATATTGATGCTGTGATTGCCCAGTTGCTTTTCTACATTTACCAAAAAAAAATCCGAGCTCCACCTATAATATTGATATTAAGTACTATTTGCTACCTTTTAAGGGTCATGAAATACCACTCTCAGAACTTCAGTTTTTCCTTCCCTGTTAAATTCACCAATACCACTTCTGGACTGTGTCTTTTCAGTTTTGTTTTTATTATAAAAATACTGTGTCCATTTTTTTAAATCAGTTGATCTAGGGTAAGGCTGTGTTTATAATTTTAAAAGCTATCATAGTTGATTCTGACGAACTTCAAATGGTGCATCAGAATCTATGATAGCTTTTAAAATTAGCACAAATTAAAGATTAACGTGTTTTTAATCTTTGTGTTAATCTTGACTGAATGAGACCCTTAACTTAAAGCTCCATTAAATAGTCATGCATAATTGATTTGGGATTCTCATTTTGGGACTTGAGTAGACACACAGTGAACAGATAAAAGTGATGCTTTGGCAGATATGTTGTGTTCTGTCTAAATGTGTCTCTTCCTTAAGACCTTGAGGGCATGTAGATGCCTAGTGATACCCCCTATATTCTGAGTGGGCATCACATTACTGGTCTAACTTTAAAAACTCAACTCTAAGCCTCCCTGAAATTTCTCCTTGTGCCTTCTTAAGAAGCTATGAAGAATTTTCACTTCGAAATAGGCTTGACAAATAGGAATTAGATATTGAGAGACAATTATCCATAAATCTGTCTCTCTCATATTTTTACACATCTAGGAAGTTGTAGGCCATGTACTGCAGGACTGTCTTTTCAGGAATGTTTGTATAAGCACAGAATTCTGAAAAGATAGAGATCTGAACTCCCTCTGAAGCAAATTTATTTAAATTTCCAGATTCTAAAAATGAAGACATTATCTATCAAGACAATAAAAATAGAGATTCTTCACTTCTATCTCCAGAGAGATTTGCTTACATTTCAAGGTAATAAAGGCAAAGTCTCTCTCAAGTGGGAAGGATGAGCAGGTTTTCCAGCTGTCTCTTTTTAAAATCCCTCTTAGAATTCTGCTCTTACAGCACATATCCACTGCATGTGTAGGCAATGCCTGACCCTTACTCTATTATTTGTAATATGTAACTGGGGTTCAGGAAGAGCTGCGACAATATTATTCTTGCTGCTACTCTTACTGTAATAAATGGTTTTTTTTGGGTCACTGACCCAGACATTTCATATCTTTCTGCCAGTATCTATGAAACTGTCATAGGTGAACTTGTTACTTTTCAAGCAGGATGGAATCTTAGACACTATTCAGTTCTCACTTGACATTTTAACATAAAATGTAGTTTCCCTTCTGAAAAAACACAACAAACAACATATTTTTAAAATAAAAAAGTGCTTAAGATAGTAGACATAAGCAATAAAGTCCAGTGATCTCTAAAACGTGGGGAACAAATAAGGAAGCCTTATGATTGCCTCACCGTATAGTCACATAAGATTCCCCAGGCCACGCAGGGAGCAGTATCCAGTAGAGTTTGTATTGGAATCCCTTTGTTGAGTAGATAAAGCTAAGAATTCAAGGACACCAAGGTGGCTAGAGATTCCTGAACAGATTAGGGAGGAAAGCATGCTGATGAGTAAACTACCTGAAACTCTGTGTGTGTGAGTGTGTGTGTGTGTATATGTGTGTGTGTGTGTGTGTTGGGGAGTGGGCAAAGGTGAGGAGAAGGTCATTTGAAAGGACTAAAGTACCCAGTTTTCACACAGGTTGAGGATAGTGCCTATACCCAAGAGTTAGATTAAAGAAACTCATAATTTATGAGAAATTGGGAGAATAGTCAGGCATTTCTTAATTCCTTTTTTTTTTCAGACAGAGTCTCACTCTGATGCCAGGCTGGAGTGCAGTGGTGCGATCTTGGCTCACTGCAACTCTGCCTCCTGGGTTCAAGCTATTCTCCTGCCTCAGCCTCCCAAGTAGCTAGGACTACAGGCACACACCACCACACCCAGCTAATATTTTTTTGTATTTTTAGTAGAGACAGGGTTTCACCATGTTGGCCAGGATGGTCTCGATTTATTGACCTCATGATCTGCCTGCCTCAGCCTCCCAAAGTGCTGGGATTACAGGCCATGAGCCACCATGACTGGACAACAGTTTCTGAATTCTAAGTAGGCAGTGATTGGCTCTAAATTTGAGCTCTGCCTCTGGATCTTCCTAACAAAAAGTAAAAGTAAGACGTGAATAAATTATGCTTTTTCCAACTAACTGTACACCACAATAAAGATTTATGAATATAAATATATCTAGCACCCAATAAGGTAAAATCACAATGTCTGGCATCCAATTATTATTATTAGGCATACAAAGTAATTCCATGAAAACACAATGAAGAATCAATCAATTAATCAAAACCAATCTATTCTAATAATATTAGAATGAATAGACAAGGATATTAAAAGTTTTTAATTATATTCCAGATGTTCAAAATAAAGAGGCAAAAGCATATAAAAAGGGGACGTAATTATATTCTAAAGATGAAAGCTGGAACATCTGAGAAAAACATACAAGATGAGATTAAGTGAAAATTAGATATGGGAAAAGAAAAAAAAACAGCGAACCTAAAGTCATAGCAATAGAACTATCCAAAATATAACAGAGAAAAAATGAAGAATGAAAAAAACTAAAAAAGCTGTAGAACAATTTCATGGGGCTTACTATACATGTGATTAGAGTCATCAATAGGGAAAGGGGAATGAACACAAAAAGTTTGAAGAAATATAGCAAAACATACTGAATTTGATTTCAACTTAAACCCACTGGTCAAAGAAGCTCACTGAAACCTAAGCATGGTAAGTTTTGAGGATATGTTAACACAAGGATCTCTCAGCATTCTTGTGATGCATAAATATTTGAGACATAGAAACAATCAGGGCTATATTTACGCTAATCATAACTTAGTCACAAAACTTATTTACCATATACCAGACAATGTAATAAATTCTACAGGCATTATTTCATTTAATTCTGATGGCAGTACTTTTCACTTAATATAATACTTGTCAGTTTACATGTAAGAAAATGAAGTTATGAAGCTTAAACAATTTGCCCAGTATTGTATATCTCTTTACTATGGTCAAACATTAATTCTGTTCTAAAGAAAATATTATAATACTAATAATTTTACAGATTCATTTCAGATTAACAGGCTTTTAATGTATATTTTTAAAAAGCTGTGTCTCATTAGTATATATATGTAAAGGAAAAGTACTTTCAATCAGCAGATTAAGTAAATAAAATCACTAGAATGAGGTGTTAGGTTGGTGCAAAAGTAAGTGTGCCTTTTTCCATTATAAGTGATGCTAAAAGCCGCAATTACTTTTGCACCAATCTAATATATGCAGTATGGAACTGATGATAGTAATATTGCCTTAACTTTGCTAATGTTTTAAAGTTTGATAACATATTGTGTAAACTTCTTCCCAGTACATTTGATCTCATTTGACATTTCTCACAGTTCCAGACTTGAAGGAACTAAAACTCAAAGAAGTTAGTGGACTTGTCTAAAGTCCCTCAATCAGTTTAGGTTGGGAATTAGTATTAGATCTATACTCTTCTGATTTGAAATGTAATTTATTTTGCTAAAAATATATTTTAATAGCTCTAATAAAGACTTTGAATAAAATGTTTCTTAATAAAGAAGCCAACATTACTAAATAATTAAATTTAGTTAAGGAAAAGGTTAAAATGTAAAGATCTCTTTCAAAGCGGGCTTACAGTTATTAAAAGATAGTAGGTGAGTTTGTCTAATTTTATAATTTTAAAAAGAAATCAACTTAAAAGTAGGTATTTCTCATAATTTTCATATCTTGCTATTAGATATGTACATAAAAATAATTTTTAAAATATAGTTTATGGCAATTGTTTTTAATATTAATCATTACATTAAAACTGAAAATAAATTTTTCAGTAAATATCATGCTTAATTAAGAAATCTGCTAGAATGGTCGTTCTAGATATTATAGCTATTAAGTGGCTTTGCCAATCACAACAAAGGAACACTGTGGAATCACAACGTGAGAGAACTGCTGATGGCAGAGTCACTAACCATAAGGGGACATGAAATAAACACCATATGGGAGAAAAATTCATGGCAGTGCTGCAGCAATATAAAACAAATGTTTACAAATATCAACTGGTATCTATATGTAGCCAAGTCGCTAATTTCATTCTTTTGAGTAGCTATCACTGGCTGCATTAGTATTTCAGACAAAAGTTTAAGCCATCTAGGTCCGGTAAATACAAACACTACTATCAGATCCTTCTCAGAGAATCTGTTTTGCTTTGATTTGTTTTCTTTTATTTTTCTAACAATGTTCTCCACAAATATACTATGAAAATTACTATTGTGGTTGGATATATTATTATTTTTAGAGAAAGGTTACATATTATATATGTGTGTGCACCTACACATATACACATATGTACATATTATGCTATCTATCAATCATATTTAAAAATTTTATCCCAGTGCTATTATTAGAATAATGCCCTCCCTCCTCTGTGATTTACATATGTTTTTGTAATCATAGCATAATAGGCCACAAAATGCAATGTGCATATATATTCAAAGTAAGAAGTTTTAACACAGAGAAATAAAATGTATAGCCACAAAAATCTGTACTTAGATTGTGTGAATTCAAACCCTGGCTTTGGAACCCACAAGGTAGTTATTCATTTAATAAAATAATCCTGATTAGGTACCTAAACTATAGTGAACACCTGATAAATGTTAGATTTTACATCATCACTTTTTCAATGCAAGAACTGGATAAAATAAGCCCAAGAATAATTGTCCTTCAATTGATGTAGCAACCTAGTGTATTATCTTGTAACAAATTAGTATCTAGTGCTGATTGATGAAAATAAATAAGCATAATAAAGAGGCAAATTAAATAATCACTTTTTTGTTGTTTTCTATGCTATGCTTTTCAAGAGGAAAGATTAACCAATTATTCTTAAATAGGTGAGCTTCCAGATTGCTTTGCTGAGGAAGGGTTATAATGGCCTAGAGTGAGAATTTCATTGGGCCACAGAGATATATAATTCCCTCAGACATAAATTTGTGGCGATAAATGCCATGACCTTGATAATTTGCCTACCAATAAAAGGGTAATGTTCTATATAATTATGAAAAGACTCTAGAACTCAATAGAATAAATGATAGGCTGATAGGCTTAGCTCAAATAAGACCTAATAGTAAGTCTATCAGCTGCAGTAATAACACATCACACCTGACTATTTGTTTTGGCTTGTATATTGACATATATGTAAAGATACTAGTGTGAAAAAAATAAGTTCATTGCCTCTGGCTTTTACAGAGATCTAGTGGCAAGAAATACAGAAATATAACAAAAGTGACATATGCAGGCTATTAGCTGTGAAGAGGAACAGGTCTCTTTAACTTCCCAAGGATTCTTAAAGATGTGCAAAAGCTTAACAAGGACAACTCTGTCTCAGTTCTCAGTTTTCCTCTCTGCTGGGTAAAAAGAAAGGAGTTGCTAGAATCTTCAGGCAATTTTATGTGACCAATCATTTTGACCTGGAAAATAAGAAATTTCTAGATACTGAAATAACAATAAATCTTACAAATAAAACAAGTTGCACTAGTTGTTCATTACTGATAAGTGCAGTGTGGAGTTTGTAAATCTCTTAAATTCTAGTCTTTCCACACCTGTGAAATGGAAGGATCCCAAATTATTACTGATTTGCAGCAGCTGCTACAAATCACTACTGCCAGGAGACAAATTTGTTGTCAGTAAGGAAAGCTCCTGCCAAACTTCCTGTCTAAAAAAAGAGATTAGGTGATTTTTACAGTTGCCTACATTACTAAATCAGGACTGAGAAATCTGCTTTGCAATTTTCACTATTACTATTCAGAATATGTTGAATCTCCAGGACCTCCGTGAGTGAGTTGTCTTTTACAGATTACTTGTTGATTCTAAAGGATAAAAATTTACAGATTTTTTGAGTTGCACAAACTTTGTAATATGTCACCAAATATATCCATAATCAGATTTTTCATTGTTTCCTCTCCTCTTTTTTCCACAAATATATAGGATTTAGAGTTAAATATAACATGAAATATAATTCTGTTTTGAAATTTTAGAACAGTTTGAATGCTTTAAAATCTGAAATATACATGGAAACCTGACAGATGAATGCAGACCTATAAACACTGAAAGACTTGTCAGATAGGTTCAAGATTTGTCTTTGCCAATAGCCCTATCATTGTCAAATCATTTAAACTTCATTCTTCAACTACATTATTAGTCATCTGAGAAAATAATACCACTCTTAGATATATTAAAGAGCTGTAGTCTTGTTATAAATAATAACTGATATAAAGCAATTCATATTCAAATTGTAAGGAAATCATGCTGCTGCTACCTTCAGATATATTCAGACTCTGACCACTTCTCCTCCCTTCCAAGGTTACGTCTCTGATAAGTACAATGCAGAGTTTGTACGCCTTTATTTACAAACTAGTCCAAGCCACTACTATGTATTTCTCATCTGCAATACTGCAATGGCCTTCTAAATGAAAACTCCACTTACCCTGCCTGTATGCTGCCTAGGATGCATATTAAACAGAGTAATAAGATAGATTTTTAAAAGCTAATTTAGATTATGTTACTGGTCTTCTCAAAACCCTGCAACGTTTAACCATTCACTCAAAGCAAAATGTCTTTAATTGTCCTCAGGTTACATCCTTGACCCCATTTTCTGCTCCTCTCCCCTTTATTCTCCGTACTCTAGCCCCCAGAGCCTCTTTGCTTATTCCTATGACACACAAGACCGGATTTCATCTAAGAGTGTTAGCACTTGGTTCCCTTTGCCTGGAACGTTCAGCTTTGAAAATCTATATGGATAACCCCTCACCTTCCCACAAATCTTTGCTCACATAACACCTTTTTAATTAAACCTATCTCAACAATCTCTTAAAGCCTGCAACTTTTCTGTCCCTTTACTTCTTGCATATCATATATTTCTTCTGTTCCATTTTCATTTTGTTACAGAGGACTTTTCATCTCCTAACATATTATATAATGTATTTATTTTTGTGTTTGCAGTTACTGTCCACCAGGCACATTAGAATGTCAGTCTGCTGAAGGCATAGATCTTAATCTGTTTTTTTATTGATGTAATCCAAATAATTGCTGAAGCATTTAATAAATAAATTAATAAAATATAATCTTTTATTCCTAGTATATTGTTTTATTTGCTTATTTATGTGAGGAAGGTTTTTCACAGACATTCTTATTTAGTCTCTGAGGGGCACATTCAGCATCTCAATAAAGTACAGAATCTGTTCCCAGAATACCTGTATAGCTTTATGTGCGTGTAAAAAGCGAAGACGCCTAGATGCATTCAGTCCTACCCGTCCTCTGGGAGTTGAAGACATGAAATCTGCATTTAAAAAAATGTTCCAAATGACATTTTTTGCACCAGATTTTGAGATTCAAAGAATTAATGTGATAACTTTCAAAAAAATTTGTATAGCCGGGTGCAATGGCTCATGTCTGTCATCCCAGAACTTTGGGAGGCTGAGACAGATGGATCACTGGAGGTCAGAAGTTCGAGACTAGCTGGCCAACATGGTGAAGCTCCATCTCTACTAAAAATATGAAAATTAGCCAGGCATGGTGGCGGGCACCTGTAATCCCAGCTACTTGGGAGGCTGAGGCAGGAGAATCTCTTGAACCCAGGAGGCAGAGGTTGCAGTGAACCAACATCAGGCCACCGCACTTCAGCCCGGGTTACACAGAAACCATCTGTCTCAACAAACAACAACAACAAAAGAGATAAATTTTACTGCACTTAGAGATAAATTTACTATTTAATACCCCCCTACAAACACACACACATAGAAAGTTCACTAAGATAGATCACATTCTCAACCATAAAATAATATGCAAAAGTTTACAAAGATTAAAATCCATAAAAATTACCTGACCACAACAAAATAAAATAAAAAATTAAATGGGGTTTAGGACATGCAACCCCAAAATATGGCACCTTGGCATTTAAGAAAACAGCAGAAGCAGGAAGGTCTCTCTGAACTTCTGCTGTTCTTCCCTGAAGCAGGGCATGAAAGAATTCTGACATTCCTCTAACGTAAACTATCTTAAGAACCTAGATTTTCTTTGGCCTCACTCATCTCCTTTAAAAATTATTTACTCTTCCTCTAAAATTGCCTACATCCTCCACTTCCCTCTCTCCCATGAAGAAGATAAGTAAGCGCTGCTGTTTTGGCCCTTCTTTGAGTTTTGTGTTTTGTGGGACTCCCTTGTACTTAAACATAATAAATTTTTATTCTTTTTCTTTCCTCCTGTTTATCTGTTTTGTTTCATAGACTAAAATAACCATCAGGAGGTGGAAAGAAAGGTTTTATATGTTTTGGAATTTTCTGGGGATGTTTTTCTTCCTACCTGTTCCAGTCTTCCCATTAAATTCCTTAAAACTGACAAATGACTTTACTCTTCAAAGACTTAAGAAGTGACAGTTTTGTAGAAATAATTTAAACATACTTAGCATATGCAATTTTGTAAACAGCATTTTTCTCTCAAAATATTGGTTTGCCATTTTTTTCTGTTTCAGATATTCTCCTACACATATCATCAGAAATATTTATAAAGGTTAATTAGGACACTGGAAATTATAGCAAGTCTTTTAAGTTTTAAAATCAATAAGTATGTGGCAAAGTTCTACCTTAGAAAAATATTATTAAATATAGTTAATCAAAATATCAGAGAATTTTCACTTCTTATTTATGAGGAATGATGTAATGCAAGAGGTTTTTAAACCATATCCTTAAGGGTGCAGTGACTATCCTTCGAGTACATATTCTGTGTTTATAAAAAGCAGTTTTTAAAAATATGTTTTAGATGTTTGATTTCTTGGTTGTCTTTCATTTAAACAAAGGATTCTTTATATCTATGTTAGGTGTTATACAATCTTTTTTAGTTTCTGCAAGTGAAAAGGGGATAATAACATCATTGGGTTGTTGTAAAAATGAAATGTGACTATTGATATAAAATTTTAACATGTTAACACTCACAATCAGTGTGAGCTACTTCTATATTTTAAAAGTTGAAAACCCCTATAACTAGTATATTACATTGTAAAGAATATTTAAATCAAGAATTTAGGAAAATGATACAATCTTTCAATATATGAACTTAAAGATGTTTGTGTGATTAAAAAAATAATTCTACTGTTCTTAACTGAAATGTTGATTTAAATTAAAAACGCATATTTTTAAAAAGTACCACAAGTTTCCCAAAGCTTGAGTATCATTAAAAACGTGAATTATAATACTCTTACATAAAGAAAAAGGAATCAAAGTTAACTATCTTAGTTAAGTTTACAGCCCCCAAATCAGTAAGAGAGGTTTTTATTTCTAAGTCTTAGAATCAGTGTTATTACCAAGGAATACAGAGTAGTTAATAAATCACAAGGTGTGTAAAATTAATGACTCAAAAAATGGCTTAAATCCTCAACTCATTTAAGAAATCTGTCATTAACATGAAAAATGCAAGAACAGTGGATAACTTGGATGTGAAGAAGACCTTGTTGAATTAGTTATTGACAATCAGAAAATAACAAAGTACTTGGCTTATATTGAAATAAATGTAAACAAGCAGAATGCATAACTTGCATTCCAGAGGAAATTAGAAATTCTGCTTACTTTGTTGAGTCATATTTTAAAAGCCAAGGGAACTAGAATGATTTATTAAAATGAAACTGGGTGAAGGAGACATGAAATAGCTAAAGATTTTTAAAGTTAGTATAATGATGAGGAACTCATATGATACACAGGTTGACCAGCCCAATGGTAGCTTCTACTAATTTTAGACTAAAATAATAAATCAAATTAGAAAAAGACAAAAATCTCACAATTTCGAAAGCTAAGATTAGAGAAAAACACAATAGCAGAATACACAAAGTGATGAAATTTAGAGGATACTTAAGCTATATTTTAAAATATTTACCAAGGCTTCACTTCATGGAAACAAGACGACTGGAAAACAGGGAAACCCTTCCACTCCACTCTACCTCTTGTCTTTTCTCTGACTCAGACACACAAGATTAATACCTGTGATCACTGTCCCCAAATAACAATTATGAAACGACAGAAGTAAATGAAACAAACAAACAAACAAAATACTAAACATCAGACAGGAGGCCCTCAGATCCACAAACACTGTATTTCAGCTTGTGGAAATGACACTTTTTTTCAACCTCTACTTTTCTTTCATTGCATAGAATCTAGCAAAGGAATATTATATTCTGGGTGCTCAGCTCTGCACGTTAGGTAGGAATAAGTCCTAAAATCAATATATACTGGTTTATTTTCTACCCAAATTGTCTCAAAAGCTGATTATACAGCACTGTCACCTTGTGAGTCAGATGTCCAGATAATCAGATGCACCACTGAATCAGCATCTTGGGTGATAAATCCTGTAAGTTTTATTTCTTCCTTTTTCATGTGTTCATTTGTTAGTTCCTTCTCTCCCTTTTGTTTTTTTTTTTCTTTTTTCTTTTTTCTTTATCAATGTGCCAGGGATTCTGATGTCCAGGAAAGTTTAGGAGTCCCTCCTCTATCCCTCCACTGTATCCACCGTATATAACATTCTGCACTCCTGAGACATCTAAAAGACTTTGGATTCAACAAAAACCTGCTGATCTCTTTCCTACACTTGCTCACTGCACTCATATATTCTAATACTAACATGATATAGTAACATAATACTTAGATTTCTGACAAATATCTAAGCACTATTGGTAAAAAATAATCCCAAAAAACCCAAACTCATAATTTATTTTGTTTCTCAGCTTCTGGACAATTTTGTCTCCTCTTCCTTTTTTAATTTGGGGAAATTTTATCAAAGCTTTTCTATCCTCTTTACTGAGGCATAAATGTTAGATAATTCTAGCCTCTAGGCTCTTACTCAATTTAAAAGAATTATCGTCATTCTCTCTGATAAGTTTATTAAAATTCTGCCACTATTTTTTTTTTTTGAGACAGGGTCTTGCTCTGTTACATGGGCTGGAGTGCAGTGGTGCAATCATATCTCACTGTAGCCTCTACTTCCTGGGATTAAGTGATCCTCCCACTTCTGCCTGCTGAGTAGCTGGGACTACAGGTGTGTGCTACCATGCCTGGCTTTTTTTTTTTTTTTTTTTTTTTTTTTGGCAAAGACAAGGTCTTGCTGTATTGCCCAGCTTGTTCCTCAACACCTGGGATCAGGCAATTCTCCTGCTTTGGCCTCCCAGAGTGTTAGGATTACAGGTGTGAGTCACTGCACCTGGCCCCAATTCTATTTATTTCTAGCATGTTTACTTCTTACTAAATAGGCATAGCCTATTTGGTTTCCTTGTTTTATGTTTCTATACTCCTTCCTGTCTCCAACACCTACGAGAAACCTAAGCTCATCATTCTGCGGTTTAAACTCTTTTAGAACACATAGTTTTCAAGACAAAATTCAGCTTCCCTGTTTCTTAAGATGGTAAAGTAAAAAGCTATAGGCTTTTTTCTGTCCTAATCAACACTCTAGAAAGTGCAAAGGCAAGAGAGAATTATGGATCAATGGAACTCATTGAAAAGCTCTGAGAAATATTTGGGGAACCTAAAAACTGGGGTAAACTGCTATGAGCCTCTGTATACTTCTGTTGGGAGCTACAGCCTGGGACCAACCAATGGTGGAGATTTTGGAGAGAGTAAAGGAGGCAGAGAAGGTTTTAAACTCTTTATTCCCACCTCCCCTATTGCTCGGGGAAAAGTGGAATGGCATGTCAGTGCCAGTGAGGTTATATAAGGCAACAAAAACAAAGCTACAGAGGATTTGATAAAATTAATGTGGGCAGATCAACTCGTTTCCAGGATTCACTTCTCTACTTCCTCCCTCTGCAACACTCACCACCTCCTCAGTGGCTGGTAGATTACAAACTAAGGAAACTGCCCCTTCCTGAGGTTGCCTAATTCCAGAAGTATAAATTCCTGACTTGAATCACCTGGTGAAATGGCATCCAATGAAGTGGTCACAGTGGTAGGACGCTTGAGCTCTTTTTCTCAGTTCTTTTTAAAGGACAGCTGGAGACTACAGACGCCTTGGTCATCCCTGAAATATTATTTCCAGGGGAAATGGAGTCAGAGGTCAAAAAGATTAGTTCTGAAAGAGTAAAACTAATGTAAAAGAAATAGGATACTCTCAACAAAATATATCAACTGAAGGAAAACGAATGATATAAATAGAAGTTTTACAAATACACTTTTTAAAATAGCAGAAATAGCGACAGTTTGACTTTCTTTTTACCACTTTGGATGCCCTTTATTTCTTTCTCTTGTCTGACTGCTCTGGCAAGGACTTCCAGTACCATGTTGAAGAGAAGTGCTGAGAGTGGGCCTCCTTGTCTTGTTCCAGTTCTCAGAGGAAATGCTGTCAAATTTTCCCCATTCAGTATTATGTCAGTTTTGGGTTTGTCATAGATGGCTTTTCTTATGTTGAGATATGTCCCTTGTTTGCTGATTTTGCTGAGTTTTAAGCATAAAGTGATGCTGGATTTTGTTGAATGCTTTTCCTGCATCTATTGAGATAATCAAGTGAGTTTTGTTTTTCATTCTGTTTATGTGGTGTATTACATTAATTGACTTGCATAAGTCAAACTGTTGCTGTTTGCTGATGATATTGTATACCCAGAAAACCCTCTAGACTCCTCCAAAAAGCTCCTAGAATTGATAAATGAATTCAGTAAAGTTTCAGGATATGAAATTAGTGTACACAAATCAGTAACTCTCCTATACACCAACAGTGACAAAGCTGATAAATCAAGAACTCAACCCCTCTACAATAGGTAAAAAACAAACAAACAAACCTCAACAACTTAGAAAAATACCAAACCAAGGAGGTAAAAGACTTATACAAAACACTGCTGAAAGAAATCATAGATGACACAAACAAATGGAAACACATCCCATGATCGTGGATGGGTAGAATCAATTTTGTGAAAATGACCACACTGCCGAAAGCAATCTACAAATTCAAAGCAACTCCCATCAAACCAATTCCCACCATCCTTCTTCACAGAACTAGAAAAAACAATCCTAAAATTCATGTGGAACCATAAAAGAGCCCACATAGCCAGGCATTACTAAGCAAAAAGAACAAATCTGGAGGCATCACATTACTTAATTTCAAACTATACTAAGGTTCATAGTCACCAAAACAGCATAGCACTGGTATAAAAATAGGCACTTAGACCAGTGGAACAGAATAGATAATCCAGAAATAAAGCCATATACTTACAGCTGACTAATCTTTTACAAAGCAAATAAAAACAAAGTGAGGAAAGGACACCCTATTCAAAAAATGGTCCTGGGATAATTGGCAAGACACATGTGGGAGAATAAAACCGGATCCTTATCTCTTACCTTATACAAACATCAACTCAGGATGGGTCAAGGACTTAAATCTAAAACCTGAAACTATAAAAATTATATAAGATAACATTGGAAAAACCCTTCTAGACATTGGCTTAGGCAAGGATTTAATGACCAAGAACCCAAAAGCAAATGTAATAAAAACAGAGATAAATAGCTGGGACTTCATTAAACTAAAGAGCTTTTGCACGGCAAAAGTAACAGTCAGCAGAGTAAACAGGCAACACACAGAGTGGGAGAAAATCTACACGATCTGTACATCTGGAAAAGGACTAACATTCAGAATCTACAATAAACTCAAATTAGCAAGAAAAAAGCAGTCCCACTGAAAAGTGGGCTAAGAACATGAAGAGACAATTTTCAAAAGAAGATATATAAATAGCCAACAAACATATGAAAAAATGCTCCACATCACTAATGATCAGGGAAATGCAAATCAAAACCACAATGAGATACCACCTTACTCCTGCAAAAATGGCCATAATCAAAACATCAAAAAATAGTAGATGTTGGTATGGGTGCAGTGAACAGGGAATACTTCTATACTGCTGGTGGAAATGTAAACTAGTACAACCGCTAGGCAAAACAGTGTGGAGATTCCTTAAAGAACTAAAAGTAGAATACCATTTGATCCAGAAATCCCACTACTGGATATTTACCCAGAGGAAAAGAAGTCATTATACTAAAAAGATACCTGCACACACATGTTTGTTTATAGGAGCACGATTTGTAATTGCAAAAATGTGGAACCAACCTAAATGACCA
This sequence comes from Cacajao melanocephalus, assembly GCA_963573385.1. NCBI lineage: Eukaryota > Metazoa > Chordata > Mammalia > Primates > Pitheciidae > Cacajao > Cacajao melanocephalus. Next base: position 42,584 of record CAUYLG010037891.1, read on the forward strand.
TCAATCCAGGAGTGGATAAAGAAATTGTGCAATATATATATGATGGAATACTATTCATCCATAAAGAGGAATGAATTAATGGCATCCATAGCAACCTAGATGAGATTGGAGACTATTATTCTAAGCAAAATAACTGAGGAATAGAAAACTAAACTCCCACTCATAAGTGAGAGCTAAGCTATGAGGATGCAAAGGCATAGGAATGACACAATGGTCTTCGAGAACTCAAGGGGAAAGGGATAGAAGGGGATTAGGAATAAAAGACTACATATAGAGTGCAGTGTATACTGCTCAGGTGATGGGTGCACCAAATTTCACAAATCACCACTAAAGTAGTTTCTCATGTAACCAAACACCACCTGTTCCTAAATAACCTATGGAAACACGAAAAGAAAATAGCAGAAATATTGCAAAATAGCAGAAAGATATAAAAAAGTAACAACTGAAAATATTAGATGTTTAGAAATATAGTTAATACATATCACAGTATATGTAGATCAACAGTAGCAACAAATTGATGATTTCAAACCACATATTAATCAATTCTACCTGAAGAAAGAAAAACAAGAGTTGAAAAATAAAAGATAAAAAACATTTTTCTCCTCTGATCTCAAAAGATAATACACATTATTTTTGAAAACATGCATAAATTTTAAAATTAAGACTTTTATTTAACAAAAAAAATCTCAACTCTAAAAGATGAATGTTACCAGAATATTTTTACCATAAGACAATCAGATGTAAAGAAATAAAGTAGAGCTAAACATATTTTGACATGTTTAAAATTAAATAACGTAGAAGTAAGTAAACTTTGATTTCTAAAGGAAATTCTAATATAGGTCATATAACACTTTAAAGTAATAGTAAAAATATTCCAATGAAAATTTTGTAGGAAACAATAAAGACAATTTTTAGAAGGAACAGCATAGCTTTAAATGGATTTATCAGGAAACAAGAAAAGTTACAAGCAAACCAATTAAGCAAATCAGTTCAGCATTTAACTCAAGAATTCAGAAAAAGAACAAAACAAACAAATTCAGGGAATAACAAAATAATATGTGAAATTTAATAAAATGGAGGATAAAAGCAATGGTGGAGAAAATTTTAAAACAAAGAGAACAACTATTTTCTTGAAAAAAATAAAAACAGCAGACTTGTGCCAAGAATGATCAAGAAAAAACACAGAATATAAATATGAACAAAATGTAGAATAAAAATGTTAACTAAGTACAGAAACAAGGAAGATGTCAAATGAATATGTTTTAAGAATGACTACATAGATGAAACAAGATATTATATTATAAAGATGCTAAATTGATCACATGTAAATTATTAGAGAAGCAGATATAAAAGGAATTTTAATAATTCTAAGAACACCCTAGCAGATTTTCTTTCTCTCCTTCCTTCCCTCCTTCTCTCCCTCTCTCCCTTCCTTCCTTCCTTCCTTCCTTCCTCCCTCCCTCCCTCCCTCCCTCCCTCCCTCCCTCCTTCCTTCCTTCCTTCCTTCCTTCCTTCCTTCCTTCCTTCCTTCCTTCCTTCTTCCTTCCTTCCTTCCTTCCTTTTTTGACAGACTCTCACTATGCTGCCCAGCCTGGAATGCAGTGGTACGATCTCAGCTCACTGCAACTTCCACCTACTGCTTCAAGTGATTATCCTGCCTCAGCCTCCCAACTAGCTGGGCTTACAGGTGTGCACAACCACGCCTGGCTAATTTTTGTATTTTTAGTAGAGACGACATTTGGCCATATTGGCTAAACTGGTCTCAAACTCCTGACCTCAAGTGATGTGCCTGCATTGGCCTCCCAAGGTGCTGGGATTACAGGCATGAGCTACCGCACCCAGGCTCCTGGCAGGTTTTTATTATGAGTGTCTTCTAGCAATCATTTAGTGAACAGTTAATAGCCACCTTGTATATTTTGTTTTGGAATAAAGAAAAAGTGGCAAAAATAATTAATAGTACCTTTTACTTATAATAATACATGCAAAATCTTGAATACTGAAAAATATTAAATAATGTCTCTTGATAAACAGAAAACATTCCTCATTTGTTGTGATGAGATGGAGAATTAAACCTTCAAAAGTTCATCAGTGTAACACTACTCACCACACTGATATTCAAAAGAAAGAAATTCTATGGTTATCTCAATTATTAGAAAAAGCATTTGGTAAAATTCATTTATGATGAATTTCTTTACAAAGCCAGAGAAGTAGAATTTAGTTAAATTTGTACATCTCAAAACAATTGAAAAGTCTGTATTTAAAGTTGAGCTATGTATATATTCTAGAAATAAAGAGTCTCATGACTACCACTAGTATTAAACCTAGGACTAAAAGTCCTGGCCAATGTTACAATAAAATGTAATAAAAAATTAAGAAGATAAGATAAAACTGTTCTTATTTTCAGATGATACGAATATATTCTTAGAAATACCTTCATAAGAAACCTATAAATGATTAAAAACAATAAGCAAGTTTCTCAAAGTTACTATGTGTAAGAGCTACATATTAATTGTAGTAGTATTTTCATAAATAAACAATAAATAATGACAGAATATAACACATATTAAGGTGCCACTCAAATAACATAAATAATAAGTAAAACATCAAATTTAGTGTAAGGTATACAGCAATGAAAACCATGAAGATACAAGACTTATGGACAGAATTTGAAAATTTTAACAAAGGTCTGGAAGATGTTTCTTACTCTAGGGTGATAAGAATTAGTTTTATAAATATATCAATTCTTCTCAGTCTAAATTTTAAAGCAATTTTAATCAAAATTTCAAGAACATTTTAAGAAATTTTTAAAGAAAATATGTATTTAAAATCATATATGAAGAAATAATAAACTATACATAGAAAAATAAAATTTGGAGAAAAAGGAAAATAAGATTAACCAAACCTCCTTGACATTAAGACGTAGTGTAAAGCCATGTTAATGAAAACAGTACACAAACCATTTACCAAATGTTCATGGACCTTTTTCTAAGTTATCTATGCTTTCTGTAAATAACTTGGCAAAAATTCCATGTACATTAGGTAAAATAATGTAAAGATGATACCACAAATCCATGTTGAAATAATGAATTATCAGGTAAAGAGTATTAAAAATATATAAAGAAAAATACATAGTTACTTGGATTTCCAACTAACAGAATTCATAAAAATCATCTGCAGGTAAATTAAATAGCTACGTGTAGATGATAAAATGTTAAAGTTAATTACAATAAAAGGAAGATATTTTTGACATAGTGTGTAGAAAAATCTTTTTACCGAAGTCCCATTGCTCAGATCAAAATGAAACAAAAATAAGTAGTTAAAAATTAAATATTTATGTTTAATGTAAGATACAAAAATAATTAAAATGAAGATGGTACAAGGAAACAAAATATTTTAAATGTCTAAAACTAAAATGAGACAAATATTAAAACAGTATAAAGAAATCCTGCAAATCAACAAGAAAAAGAGTAATCCAGTAGAAAATTGGACAAAGAAAATAAACAATTACTGAATCAAAACCTAAAAAGCCTAAACTCATTAGTAATCAGATTACTAATGTAAAATAAACTAAAAATGAGATTGTATCTTTCAGGCAGTATGATATCCATGAAAATATATGAAAGCAGTAACTCCAAGCTCTATGGCATTATGAGGATGGGGAAACATCTATGTACTCATATTCCTGCAGTTGACTATAACTTGATGTAACTATTCAACATAATTGTCTGGCAGTATTTAATTAAACTATTTTATATGTATACTCTATAATCTAAAGGCCTGGTTCTCCTGCTGTTTTAATTCTTGCTGACCAAGACCAAATATAGTCTCATAGATGTCTGTTAAGTGGCATGGGAATTTATGTTTATCTAAACATTGTTATGGATATCAGGAGTTAAAGATAATCAGGTTGCCTACTAGTGAAGAAGTAGCTAGGTGAAACTTGCCTGATGAACAGAATAGAGTATTATCCAGTTGTTAGAAAAAGATATACTTACTCATAGAAATGTGGATAGATCTTCAAAGCAACGTAAAGTCGAGTAACAAAAGTTAGCCACAGAATAAGAACAAAAATATTTATTAATATTTAAATATGCTCAGCCTAATAGCACAGATTTTTCACTAGTATGCACAAAGATTTATCTCAAATGCATTTAAATGTTTTCACACTGAGAAGGAGAGAAAAAAGAGTGGTGAATAGGAATACAACATACAACTGAATGAAAATAAATGAATGAATCAGTGACAAGAAAGGAATATTGCAGGGGCTCATAATTGTTTGTTTTATTAACCCAGAACTATAATTAGCTTCAATTTTCTGAGCCAGAGATATTCTTTAAGATAAAAAACCTTCCAATTCCCTAAAATTCTCTTTTCTAATACCGATCTTACTTCTTTCCAGTTTGCTATACATATTAATATTTTCACTTTGTACATAAACACCAATTAAAGTTCCCAAAGTTGCCCTTTATTTTCACCTTTTGTGTAAATGAATAGGCTCTACCACTAGCTAGGACATACTATCCCCTCACTCTATCTCTCCCTGGTTATCATTTACAATGTACTTAAAGGCCTCCTTTTCTCCCAATTTAAGCTGGCTACTATTTCTGTATATGATTATGTTATTTTCTAAGAAGTAATTCATACACATTGTTAAATACTAGCTTTCTATTAATTTTGCATTGCTGCATAACAAATTATCACAAACTTGGCAAATTATTACTGATTTAATCACTCAGAACTCCAGGAATGATGTAGGTGGGTTCTTTGCTCAGTCTCTGAAGAGCTGACATCAAGATGTTAAAAACATTACAATCATATCTGTAGGCTCTAGGCATGAATCCACTTTGGAAGTAATTCTTCTTAATGACAGAATTTAGTTACTGGTTGTATGTCTGGGGTCCCTGTTTCCTTATTGGCTGTCAGCCAAGGGCTGCTCTCAGCTGCTACAGGCTTCTTGCATTCCTCACTACATGGCTCCTTACGTCTTCAATACAGCAATATCCAAGTGAATCCTTCTTATGTGTTGAATCACTGACATCATCTATTTCTGACTACTACCACCTGATTTAAAGTACTATGTGATCAGGTTAGACAGGCTTACCTGTATAATCTCCCTATTTTAAAGTTAATCAAATTTTCATCCTAGTTTCATTGGCATAATCTTTCTGCTACATAATGTGACAATCATAGGAGTAATAGCTGACCAAATTATCAGGTTTAACACACTTTTAAAAAGAGAGTACATAGAAGCAAGTGCCATTGGAAGTCCTCTTAGAATTCTGCCTCCCATAATCTGCCCTGTGGCCCCAGTATTCCACATCTGTCCATCATGCAATATGTATTGACTCCATCTCCAGGTCTCTAAAAGGTTCCCAATGACAAGATGAGCTCATCTTAGTTTGTTTCTGCTGCTATAACAAACCTGAAACTGGGTAATTTGTAAAAAATATACGAGTATTTATTTTTATATGTATACATTTATTGGTCACATTTATGAAGGCTGAGAAATCCAGCATCAAGGTGCTAGCAGGTTTGGTGTCTGGTGACAGCCCATTCCTCATAGATGATATTGTTTAGGTGTCCTCATATGGTAGAAGGGACAAAACAGGCAAAAGAGAGTTTATTTTTTGCTAAAAGATAACTCTGTTTTGCCTTTTTAACCCCCTTTGAGAAAATAATTAATCACTTTCCTTAAGGCCCTACCTCTTAATATCACCACAATGGGAGTTAAATTTCAAAGACCATAGTAGAGATCAAGTTTAAAATCTATTCCTCTAACTCTAAATCTCATCATCAAGGTCAACTAAATCAGGTTTCTATGAGGCTCTTGGGTGTAGTTCATCCTGAAACACAATTCTTTTACATCTTCGAACCTGCAAAATTAAAGACATAAATTTTCTGCCCTCAAAACTTCAACATACAACAGAGGAATGCGTATAGGATAACAGTTATAGACATTTTATTTAAAACGTGGGAAAATGGAAGGTAAAAGAGTTGCCAGTTGGAAGCTGTTTTGTAATGCAGTTAAGAAAACTCCATCAGGAATTCCTCTATTAGGTCTCGAGGACTAGAAAGAATTTTCTGAGGCTAAGCCTACGTTCTGGGCTTCCTTTTCTCCCTCTGGACCCTTAACCCCACCCTCTGAATTGTCCTTTCATTTTCATGAATAGTAGCACTTGTTTGAACTGAGTAGTTTTATCAGTCTATTTCTTGCCAGTAAATTCTTGGGGCTCAACAACCTCCTTTAATTTTTATACTCTATTTACCTTTCATTCCTGACTGGCAGTGTTTCTGATGAGAAAAATTTTACAAAACTTTTTAGGTTATTGGTAAAGTACACCAAGCTTCAAACCATTCAACAAAAGCCATACCCATTGAATCTTTTGGAGATAAGCTTAACCTCTTGGCTGAGATGGCTGTGAGATAATGACCTTAAGCATCTTGAAGGTCCTCTAGTTTGATAGAGAAGGTCTACAATGCACAATCTTATGTTTGTGACTGTATACACTGACTGTATAATATTTCCAAGTTTTCAGCAAAATTTTGTATATTCATACATTTAGCTACCTCTCTATATTAAAAAGCAACCACTTAATTATAACATTTTGCCATTTGGACTGAGAATTTTCTAAGTCATCACATATTGATTCATTTTTGTTTAAGATTTCTTCCTTCTACTTATCGCTATTTTAAAAATTATTTTACTATGGGCACTGAAAGAAATCAGGCCACACCTCTAACACTTTAGTTAAAAATCTCTTTAGCTTAATAATCACCTGTATCACAAATTTGGCTCTCCACATAACTATAGGAGACAATTTTGCTAAACTTTCTATTATTACCTTTTATCTATATCTTCACTGGCAGCATCTTTAAAATGCATAATCCTATTAAAAGTTTCTTAAAGGCAATCAAGGCTTTTTTTATGTTCCTCAAAATTTTTTGAGTCCCTATTCTATGCCCAATTCCAAAGCCTTAGTTAAATATGCCAAATCTCATTTTTCATATAACAGCATTGTGAAAGGGATATCTCTCATCATATTCACAGGTTCTGCCCAGAAATATCACAAGGATGCTGGTCTTTGACGGTTATCTTAGAATACTACCTATTTTAGCTCCTGAAAGTATTATAATAGAAACCTGGTCTTCTATCTCCCGCCATCATTTCTTCTCTAAGCATTACATTCCAAAATATTTTTTCTGCTTGTAAGGCAACTATATATTTTTTCTAGATTCATCAATTTTAAAAATTAGAGAGTTATTTATTTTATTATATGCAATTTTAACTCTCTTATTCCCTCCTCAACTTATTCTTTCCCATTTAATTTTAAATCTGTAAGTACCACATGCTGCAAATTCAAGTATTTTAATATTATGATAGTCAAGTATTTTAATTATTCAACTATCGTAATTATATCAAAATACTTCCCCACATCAGATTTTCTAAGTTCTTTTTTTTAACCTTAATTTGTTATTTAATCCTAACTTTTTCCTAGTGTATTGATGTACTCTATTGAGTAGCCGTATCTTCCAGGAGTCCCCTGCTCCAATCTGAGCTGATTTATCTCTAGGCTTCCTTTGATGCAAAGCTGGCTTCCCTAATTCATTATTTTTGTTTTCTGGATCACAGATTTCTGTCTCTTTATTTTGATGTTTTCCTTGGCTTGTACTCTTTGGCAGTGTTTCTGATGACAAAAATTTTACTAAAACTTTGAAAGCTACATGTTTTAGCATTTTTATTTTGCTGGAGCACTTCTACTATGTTTAAATGTGTCACCTCCCAAATGTAGGTGTTGACGATGAGACAGTATTAAGAGGTGGAGCCTTGAAAAGTGATTAGTCCGTGAGGGCTCCTCCTATATTAATGGGATGAAAGCCTTTATACAAGAGTCTTCATGTAGCATTTGGCTAGATAGCACTTCTCTTCCGACATTTGAAGACATAGCATTTATCCCTTTTGCCCTTGTGAGGATGCAGCCAGAAGACCTTTACCAGACACCAGACACCAGCACCTTATTCTTGAACTTCCCAGCCACTAAACTCTGAAACAATAAATTTCTATTCCTATTAAATTACCCAGTCTTGGGTATTCTGTTATGGAGGAATAATTGGATTAAATCTTAGTCTTTACATTTATGAAAATGCTTTAATTATATACTTAAAATTTGCTTACAGTTTTTCTAGGTATGAAATTTAGGATGAAAATCATTACCCTGTAGAAATGTAAAGTTTTATTTTGTTGTCTTCTAATATCCAGTGTTACTATTGACCACTCTGATGTGACCTGATCCTTGTTTTGTTTTATTTGACTTGTTTTACTCTGGAAGCTTTTGTGGCAATTCTTTAACTCTGGTATGATTTTGTGGCAATTCTTTAACTCTGGTTTTGTTTTCTTTGACTTGTTTTACTCTGGAAGCTTTTGTGGCAATTTTTTAACTCTGGTATGAGATGCATTAAGCTCCAGCTGAGCTAACATAGGAAAAGTAAGAGAAAAATTCTTTAACTTTTGGTAGGTTTTGTTAGTTTTCATTGTACTAAGCACTCAAAGAAACGTTTAATCATCCCAACTATAACACAAATGTTTTAAGCTGGACAAGGCCATTAGTAGCAAAGTTCAAATTCTAAAAACCTTAATTGAGCACTTAGTACTGTACTCTATTCAAGCACTGGATGTTTAGGTAAAGGCAAATGAACAGGTTTATAAAATAAAAATATAGCAATTAAAAATGCTTAGGATATTCCAATTGCAGGGATACTTTTAAAGATTCACTTGTAAAAGCAGAACTGAAATTTCTAAAAAGTTACATATTAATCCATTACATTTAGTAGAGAAAAATTAATAGGTCTTCTTGGTGAATTCTTTTAGTTCCTAGAAAAGTTAAATTTGTGCAAACAAATAGATGGAATTCATAAAGATTGGAAAAATATAATAAAGACTAAGTGCAGTTGATTTATTAGAAAATATTAGGAGATCTGAATGTATATTGTTTGGCTGAGAAATAGCTAAGAAGACGATAAGAGATGCATTAAGCTCCAGCTGAGCTAACATAGGAAAAGTAAGAGAAAAAAGCAATTTCTTGGGTCTGTTACAAAGAATTACAATTAGTTTTAACAGAATTGACTAAAATATTAATGTAAAGCTTAATATTTGATATAATACATTTTGAGATTTGTAACCATTAAGGAATTTAAAATGATCATTATCTCATTAATAAAGTATTAGTATAAATCTCAATTTCTCAAATTATCTCAAGTAAACATAATAAAAATGACTATCATAAAGCATTTAATTTTTTTCTTCCAACTTTATCCAATCAGGAGTTGATGTGATGTGTGTATGTGTGTGTGTGTTGAGAGTGGAGGGAGGTGGGGCAGGGAAGGGCAGATGGGAGATATAAGGAGGAGCTCACTTTTTTCTAGTTTACAAAATATACCAGTCCTCTTTCTTGATTTAGGCAGACCTTGTGATCACATTTATGGAGTTTTTTCTAACCAAACAGAATTCACTTTCTGGAAATAACTGCAGTGGCATCATAATTTTTTATCTTAAAAAATTAAGCTCAGTATCTTTTAGCAAGCTCAGAAAAATTACCTAAACCAATCTGATGCACAAAAAAACGATGAAATCCAAGAAAACTGTGTCAGGTCCCAAAAGACAAAATAACTTTTACTTTCTTCTGTGAACCACACATTGCACAAAGAGTTCTTTACAAAAATTCCTTTTATATCCTTTCCATTTTGCATAACAAGTACATATAATTGAATAAACAGATACTTGTAAAGTATAATTGATGTCTGACTCAATTCTCAACCTTGAGAACAATATTAGATCTCTTTCAGCACACAGGTGTTTCATTCATTCAGCAAATATGTGTTGAATGTTCATTCTGTGCAAGAAATTTTTTGGGCCCTCTATCAGGGAAAACAGAAAATGATCCTGTGAACAAATGAAGAAATATGCTTGCAGATGGCAGTTTAGTGTTCTGAAGGAAAACAGGATGATGTAATATAAAGTAAATATGATGGATTGGAAAAGGAGGAGCTTTAGACTCTATAAAGTCTAAGTGTTCAAGAAATGCCTCTGAACTCACAAGAAAAGACCTGAATCTTGACGTGTTTCTTTTCAGGTAGAGACCTATTATCCATTCTTTTATGAAGAGACACTAATGCTCAAAATTTACAACTATATATTTATTATATATTTTCTGCTGGGTTTAAATTAATTAGTTAAAATCTACAGTTTTCTGTAATATAATAATATTATTTTTAATGCACTTGAAATAGTTTATTGAAGATAGAACCTTGACTGCATACTATCAATTATATTAGAATAATTTACATGTGAAAACTGAGCCTGGGTTTTCATAATTTAGTCACAGTCATCTATCTAGTACTGTATGTGATTCAGCCCTCACTTGACCCTGGGGCAATCTGTCTACCATATCAATGACTTATCCACAAGAGTTCTATTTTATTTTACTTTTAAGCAGAAAATATAGCATTGGAATTTAGTTTGAACTTGAATATCATTTATACTGCATTCTGTCTCCCTTGTGAAGAAAATAACCAAAAAAGTTACAGGTGATATTTACTAAATCAGAGTTTGAATTAAAATGTGCCATTTTTTTAGGTACAGTTGAAATGTTTGTACCAGTGCTTGAATTAAAATCTGAAAATAAGTTAATAGGTAGGAAATTGAATTATGATATTTGCATACATTTCATTTTTTAATGACTATGGAAGAAGAGAATGAGCAGAAGTCAGTTTTTACAAACCTTTATAAAATATCTGGAAAGGAAAATTTGTTGATAGACTTGAGTAGTTAGGCAATATTTGTGCCTTCAGTTGAATCATGGGAAAACAAATCTTTATGAGTTCTGCAGTTGTGTATTGGCCACCTGGAAACCAAAAAAAAATTATGAAAGCAGCATTTACATGTAAAATAGGAAGGCAGAAAACCCATAGCAAGTGGGTGCCATGAAAAATGAGGTGATCATTAGATCAAGGACAGACTTTTATTTATCTCAGGGACTAAGGGCCAAGTGTTTTATTGGCTTTTGCATAAGATTAATTCTATTGGAAACCTACTGTCTAACTATTCAGTTTTATTTTAAAGACAAACATAGATACATTAGATAGATAGACAGATAGATAGAAGAGAGATAACTATATGGTTACCATATGTCATATATAATTTCTTTTTCACTAATTAATTTTACTATATTTTCAACAAATGATTATTATATGTAAAATGAATTCATCATAAATGAGTAAATCATTACCAGCATTTATGTCAACTGGCATTCCATGAAGTGATGGTGTAATAGCTTTATCAATAAGGATTTAAAATTTTTGATAATTTGAGATGCACTGTCAAAAGCACTCTTTCTCTGGCTCTATGAGATGGATTGATAAGTTATTTCATACACACAAAACGACTCTGATTCCCTCAGCAATAAAATTCTTGAATTTGAATAAAAATATTTGCCCAATTAGTTTATTTTTAAAACACTATAGATCATTTGACAGAAAATGTATTTGAAGAAAATGTTTATTGTGAAGTTTCAGTTGAATCAGTATCAATATGTGAGCATCATATAGTCTCTACTTGCATGTGAAGGAAATATGGGTTATTCAGAGCCCATTACATAATGCAGAGCTTGTGATAATGATACAAGGAATTGGAGGGGGAGAGAACATAAATACCTTGTAACTGTAAAATAAAAATAAAACTAGTAAAAATTAGGTCAAATATACAAAATTTGAGGAAATACAATGCACTAATATTTGTGTTAAAGTTTCTTTTTTCTTTTTATTTTATTGTATGTATTGAGTCAAAGTCTCACTCTGTTACCCAGGCTGGAGTGCAGCAGTGCAATCTCGGCTCACCCCAACCTCTGCCTTCCAGGTTTAAGCCATTCTCCTTCCTCAGCCTCCTGAGTAGCTGGGATTACAAGTATGCACCATCATGCCCGGCTAATTTGTGTTAAAGAATCAATGACTTTAAACTATCTTTAAAAACAAAACAAAACTTTTTTATCCTTTCAAGTCATTAACTAATTCAAGAAGCCATTTACTATCCTGTGGAGGAAGGCAGGTTCCTGAAATTCTAGTCTCTTCACAAATAACACTGTTAACCTTATCTTATTCCCATAAGTTTCTTTTTATGTTTGCTTAACTCTTGGCTGATAAAAACTCTTTTCTGTCTGGAGACTCTTCAGATGAGGACTTTCTCCCAACATCAAGGAAAAATTGTGAGCTAGGCCATGTCATAATGAGTAGCTCTGGTTCAGAAACTGAGGAGAGTGACTCCTTGTCCTTTGCCTGAAGGTGGTTTCCTTTCATCTTCATAAAAAATTGGAAATACGTCATGGAAAAGTGATGAAATACATAGATATGAGTGAGTAGATGTAGCTGCACACTGCTTTCCAAATTCACCATGGGGGCTTACTCAAAATGTGGTAGCTAAAGCAACCCATACAGGTTGAGGAAATCAACAGGTCAAAAAAGCAAAGAAGTAACCGTTTATATCTTAAGTTTGGAGAACTCAGACATCAGTAGTTAAATGCTGTATTTACTCTCATGTTTTCTTGCTCTTTCACTTTTTCTTTCTTAATGTGTCACCTAACCTAGAACAATGTACTTTTATCATTTTCTAAATTCTATTTTACTATTTCTAAAACATCATTTTTGCAACCTTTTGTTTTAAAACCATCATATCTGTGTGGTTCATGTTATTACATGTCATTATTTTTGTAGTTTGCAGTTATCAAATTCTGATTCAACACCTTTAGTCCATATTTTAGACTCACTTTATAGTAATTTTTCTCTAGGTAGCTTATGTAGCTGATTTCTTCAATTATATAGTCTAATAGATCCTTGATTATTTTAATGCCAATGACCTTATCATCACTACAACTACCAAAATGCTATAACTCTTTTTTTTAAATATATATTTTATTGCATTTTAGGTTTTGGGGTACATGTGAAGAACACGCAAGATTGTTGGATAAGTACATACATGGCAATGTGGTTTGCTGCCTTCCTCCCCATCACCTATATCTGGCATTTCTCCCCATGTTATCCTTTCCCAACTCCCCACCCCATGCTGTCCCTCCCCGGTATAACTCTTTTAAGCTCATAGAAATATTAAGCTGGCCAGGCACGGTGGCTCATGCCTGTAATCCCAGCACTTTGGGAGGCCGAGTTGCGTGGATCACAAGGTCAAGAGATCGAGACCATGGTGAAACCCTGTCTCTACTAAAAAATACAAAAATTAGCTGGGCGTGCTGGTGCCTGCCTGTGGTCCCAGCTACTCGGGAGGCTGAGGCAGGAGAATTGTTTGAACCCAGGAGGCGGAGGTCGCAGTGAGCCGAGATTGAGCCACTGTACTCCAGCCTGGCGCTTGGTGACACAGCAACACTCTGTCTCAAAAAAAAAAAAAAAAAGAAAGAAAGAAATATTAAGCTATGAGATCTACCCCTTCAAACACAGACTTCTCTCTTTTAATTTATCACATTTCTATAATAATCTGTTTTCATCCCCAACCTATCACTTTTTTCTTGTCTTACTTCTTTCCTTATACTATGTATACCTTATTATTCATAAGTATAATAATGTAACAAATAAACAATTACAAATAATAACAATAAGATCAGTTAACACTGGATTATAATCTGTGCCAGCTATATTTACTCTCCCTTCTTCCATCACTGGTTTGGCCATATTCCTCGCTTCAGCCAATGGAGAGTAAAATAGCAAAAAATGTCATGTCCTTGCAAAAGGCCTTAGAGGCATTGCAAATTTTTACTCAAGTTCTCTCGTTTTGAGAACCACAATTCTCAGATAGTGGTCATTTCTTTAGCCTGAGTTCTGGACTAAAAAACTAGGTAAAGGAGATCTGAAGCTAACTCCAGACTGAAATCAAACCCAGCAGAAACTAGCCAAGACAAGCAGATCCAAGTGGTACAGAGTTCTAGCCAACCTACAGGTCCATAATGAATGTTTTTGATTGTAAACCACTGAGTGTCAGAGTTGTTACCACAGCAAAGTATATTGTAGTAATATACCTTATCCACATTTCACAAATGAGAAAACTAACACTTAAAATGGTTAAATAATTTATTAATGCTATAAAATTATTAAAAGCCGAGATTTAAACCCAAAACCTAATTTTTAAATCTCTATTCTTTGTTGTTTTCTGATACACTCAACTTCTTGACTGAAATGGAAAATTTCTAATAAACTCATCCGTACTCTTTGCTTTCACCATAGTAATCCACATCTAGACTGATGAATATTTTATGAAAAAAATTACCAATTTTTTAGATAGTTTATGCCACATTCATTTTATAGTTTCTAATTTATATGGTTTCTAATTTTAATTTTGTCAGATAATCTATGTGTTCCTCATTAACCTACTCTACCACTTCCATAAGAGGTTTTCCCTAATATTTAATAGATTACTCAAATTTCTAATCTCATCAGTGTTGCAATATATACTTGGAATATTCCATCGCATGTAATATTTTTGCATTATTTGGTACTACTTACCAGTACTCTCTTAGTAATATTTTGTTCTCCTTTGGCTTCTATAAAAGTATTTCAGTCTGTTTTCCTCAGTTTTCTGAATGTTCAACTTTTTATCTGTTTTTTTATTTCCACATAAATGTTGGTCTTCATGAAGTCTAAGCTAAGCTGCTATAACATAGAGAACCAAAAATCCACTGGAATCCATTGGCTCAAACAAGCTAGCAATCTGTTTCCTCCTCATAGGATAGTTCACAGGTTGACTCTGGCCTAGAGTAGATTGGTAGGTGTTCCAAAAGAATATTGAGCAGTCAAGTTTCATTTTACCTTCTTGTTTCAACAGTTTAATTGGTGGTTCTTCCCTGAATAACCCATCATAATTTTTTATATTCTAGCTACTGGTAAAGTATAAGAGAGCATATAAACTATAAGCAATCAGAACAGAAATAAATCAAGAATACAAAAACTACAGATAAAAATGAACAATTACTTTGCTAATATTTTGAAAACTTTTATAAAAATAGAATTAGAGAAAATGATTCTAGACACATTTCACGAGACCAGCATCACCTTGATACCAAAGCCAAACAAAGAGACCACAAGAAAATACAGCTACAGGCCAATATCTCTGATGAAAATAGGAAAAATATTTAATAAAATACTGCCAAATGGAATTCCACAACAGATTATTTCTGGCATTCAAGGCTGATTTAACATACAACGATCAACCAATGTGATACATTGTATTAACGAAATGAAAGATAAAACCTATATGATCATTTCAATTGACACAGAAAAAGCATTTGACAAAATTCAACATACTTTCTTGATAAAAACTAGCCAAGAATTTAGGCAAAGAAGAAAATCTCCTCACATAATAAAGGCCATTTATAAAAAGCCCATGGCTAACATCATACACAATGTTGAAACATTGAAATCTTTTCCTCTAAGATCCAGTTCAAGGCAAGGATGCTCACCCTCTCCACTTACATTCAACAAAATACTGGAAGTACTAGTAAGAATACGTATACAAGAAAAAGCAATAAAAGGCATATAAGTAAGAAAAGAAGAGGTAAAATTATCCCTGTTTATAGATAACATTATTCTATATGTAGAAATCTCCAAGTAATTCACACATACACACACACACACATACACACACACACACACACAGAGAGAGAGAGAGAGAGAGAGAGAGAGAGAGAGAGTTAGATCTAAGCAATGAATTTAGAAAAGTTGCTGGATACAAAATCAACAAACATGCATTGCATTTCTGTACAACAATCATTACATATCTGAAAAATAAGTCAATAAAAAAATCCCATTTCTGATAGCATCAAAAAGGATAAAATCCTTAGGAATAAATTTAGCCAAGGAAGTGAAAGATACATACACTTAAAACTATAAAACATTGATGAAAAAATCTGAACATACAAAATAAATAAAAATATAAACCTTGTTTATGGTTTGGGTAAGTTAATATTGTCAAAATGTCCTTACCAAAAGCAATCTACAGACTCAAAGCAATCCCTATTGATATTCCAAAAATATTCTTCACAGATAGATATAAAAAAAATTCTAAAATACATATAGAACCACAAAAGACACTAAATAGCTAAAGCAATTTTGAGAGGCAGGAAAGAAAAAACAGCATTGGAGGCATCACAATTCTTGATTTCAAATTATATTACAAAGCTATAGTAATCATAATGGTATAGTACTGGCATATGAACAGACACATTGACTAGTGAAACAGAATAGAGACCCCAAAAATAAATTAAAATACATACAGTCAATTACCTTTTGACAGCGGCATCAAGCAGAAACAATGAGGATAAGGGCAGTCTATTCAATAATTGGTGCAGAGGAAACTGAGTATCTACCTGCAGGTGAAAAAAATGGATCCTTATTTTATACCATACACAATAATCAAGTCACAATGGATTAAAGGAGCAAAATGGCATAATGGGAAAGCCCAGATTTTACAACTGCCCATAAAAAGTTAAAATAGCAACTATCCAAAGACAATACCTTGGTGAAAATTCTTCACATTGAGAATGAGCCTGACTAAGCTGTGTGGTCCACAGAGTGAAATAAAAACTGCATAGAAAACAGAAAAAAAAAAAAAACTTACTTTGATCACATCACCCTCTTTTTACCATCAAATTAACTCAGTGCCACACAGAGCGAGTTTTCCAGTGATCATAGTTCTTACAGAGAGAGAGAGAGAAAAAAAAAAAAAAGAGAATCAGAGGTGAACAATAAGCTTTCCTAGCATTTTGAGATACTTCCAAAGAAGACCACTCCATTCTCACGTAAAGGGAAACAGTGAATAATGGCATGGTTAGACTACCTAGGGTCAAGTAGAAATAAAGCAAGGAGTTGTATCCCACAGAAACCAGCATTCAGATCTCAGTAATAGTTCTGTGTACCTTTCAGTGATGATGCCCAATCAGAGTTACCACCTAAGAGCATAGTCCGTCTGCAAAGTTGAGCTGTTCATTCCAGAAGTGGAGAGAGTTTCTAGCTGGCTTGAATCCCTAGACAGCCAGTCTCTAGGACTAGCCTCAGAACCTACAAAGGGACCCTGTCCAAAGAGGGAGACAACCACCACAGCAAATTTTGGCATAGAGTAGGAGCTAGATCTGACATTCTCAGTCATTTAAACAGTGGTTGGATCAGCTTCAATGCCCACCTCAAGCTTGTACATAGGCAGTGAGGCAAATCTTAATTAACTATGCATTTCTACTGAACATAGCAGCTAGTCTTATACATGCTGATTAGAGATTTCACCTAACCATGAGGATTCTACAGCAATCCTGTCCAACTTCTGATCTCAAATAGTGGCATCACCTGGCCAGGGAACATGCCCTGTGGCCTGGCTCAGTCAGAGGTAATTGTAGTTTCACAACCAGCAGCTCAGCCTGATTGCAGAGCTCAGCCAGTAGCCTTACCAGATAGCAGGGCCCAGCTAGATGCTTCATGTAATCCCAAAACAAGGACACCAGCCCAGCCATCTACAGAACCTGAAAGCAAATTCTGGCTGAACAGAGTTGTTACCAGTTGGCACCCCCAGAATCATAGTCTAGACTATACAGTGAAAGTCAATACCTGCAAATAACATGTATAAAAGCTGAAAAGGGTGGCTGCCTCTTTAAAGGTACAGACATTAACACAAAAACAAAAAGATTACAAAGACTCATGAAATCATGAAACCTCTAAAATAAAATAACAAATTCCACAAAATAAACACTAAGGAAAGGGAGATGTACCAAATTGAAAAAAAAAAAAGGATTCAGAATAATTCTGATAAAGTTTAGTAACTTGTTAGAATATAAATATAAAACATTAAATGAAATTTGGAAAACACTATGTAAACAAAATGAGAAATTTGACAAAGAAATAGGAACAAAAAAATAGAAATCCTAGAGATTGAGAATATAACGACTGAAGTGAAAAATGCAAAAGAAAACTTCAACAGCAGGTTCACTGAAGCTGAAGAGTCAGTGATCACGATGACAAAACATTTGAAATTATCCAATCGAGAGAGAGAAAAAAAAACAAAAAAAGAATAAATAAAGCCCACAGGATTTATAGGACACATTCAAGAGATCAAGAGCCAGTAAGCATATGTAAAAAAATAATGTCTTAAAAACTTTCTTAATCTAGGAGAAAATGTCAACACCCAAGTACATGAAGTATAGAGGTCTCCAATCAATTTCAATCCAAAAAGGAGTTCACAAAAGCATATAATAATTGAACTATCAAAAATGAAAGAAAATACAGCCATGTCCCTAGGATGCAAGGCTGGTTCAACATATGCAAATCAATAAACATAATCCATCACATAAACAGAACCAAAGATAAAAACCATATGATTATCTCAATAGATGCAGAGAAGGCCTTCAACAAAATTCAACAGCCCTTTATCCTAAAAACTCTCAATAAACTAGGTATTGATGGAACGTATCTCAAAATAATAAGAGCTATTTATGACAAACCTACAGCCAACATAATCCTGAATGGACAAAAACTGGAAGCATTCTCTTTGAAAACCAGCATAAAACAAGGATGCTCTCCTATTCAACATAGTATTGGAAGTTCTGACCAGGGCAATCAGCCAAGAGAAAGAAATAAAGAGTAGTCAGCTTGAAAAAGGGGAAGTCAAATTGTATCTCTTTGCAGATGACATGATTGTATATTTTAAAGACCCTGTCATCTCAGCCCCAAATCTCCATAAGCTGATAAGCAACTTCAGCAAAGTCTCAGGATACAAAATCAATGTGCAAAAATCACAAGCATTCCTATACACAAATAACAGACAAACAGAGAGCCAAATCATGAGTAAACTCTCAATCACGATTGCTACAAAGAGAATAAAATATGTAAGAATACAACTAACAATGGATGTGAAGAACCTCTTCAAGGAGAACTACAAACCACTGCTCGAGGAAATAAGATAGGACCAAACAAATGGAAAAATATTCCATGATCATGGTTAGGAAGAATCAATATTGTGAAAATAGCCATACCACCCAATGTAATTTATAGATTCAATGCTCTCCTCACCAAGCTACCATTGACTATCTTCACAGAATTGGAAGGAAAAAAAAACCCTTAAATTTCATATGGAACCCAAAAGAGCCTGCATAGCCAAGGCAAATCTTAAGCCAAAAAAAAAAAAAAAAAAAGAAACTCCAAAGCCGGAGGCATCAAGGTACCTGACTTCTACCTACGCTACAAGGCTACAGTAATCAAATCAGCATGGTACTGGTACCAAAACAGACATACAGACCAATGGAACAAAACAAAGGCTTCAGAAATAATGTCACACATCTAAAACCATCTGATCTTTGAAAAACCTGACAAAAATAAGCAATGGAGAAAGGATTCCCTGTTTAATAAATGATGTTGGGAAAACTGCCTAGCCATGTGCAGAAAGCAGAAACTGGACCCTTTCCTAACACCTTACACTAAAATTAACTCCAGATGGATTAAAGACTTAAACATAAGACCTAACACCATAAAAACCCTAGAAGAAAACCTAGGCAAAACCATTCAGGACATAGGCATAGGCAAGGACTTCATGACTAAAACACCAAAAGTATTGGCAACAAAAGCCAAAATAGACACATGGGATCTAATCAAACTCCAGAGCTTCTGCACAGCAAAAGAAACAGTCATTACAGTGAACCAGCAACCAACAGAATGGGAAAAAAATTTTACAACCTACCCACCTGACAAAGGGCTAATATCCAGAATCTACAAAGAACTAAAACAGATTTACAAGAAAAAAAACAAACAAACCCATTCAAAAGTGGGCAAAGGATATGAACAGACACTTTTCAAAAGAAGACATATATGAGGCCAACAAACATATGAAAAAATGCTCACCATCACTGGTCATAAGAGAAATGCAAATCAAAACCACATTGAGATACTATCTCACACCAGTTAGAATGGCGATCATTAAAAAATCTGGAGACAACAGATGCTGGAGAGGATGTGGAGAAATAGGAATGCTTTTACACTGTTCGTGGGAGTGTAAATTAGTTCAACCATTGTGGAAGACAGTGTGGTGTTTCCTTAAGGACCTAGAAACAGAAATTCCATTTGACCCAGCAATCTCATTACTGGATATATATCCAAAGGATTATAAGTCATTCTATTATAAAGACACATGTACACGTATGTTCATTGCAGCACTATTTACAATAGCAAAGACCTAGAACCAGCCCCAGTGCCCATCAACAACAGACTGGACAAGGAAAATGTGGCACATATACACCATGGAATACTATGCAGCCATAAAAAACGATGAGTTTATGTCCTTTGTAGGGACGTGGATGAATCTAGAAACCATCATTCTCAGCAAACTGACAAAAGAACAGAAAATCAAACCGCGTGGTTTCACTCACAGGCAGATGTTGAACAATGGGAACACATGGACACAGGGAGGGGAGCATCACACACTGGGGTCTGTTGGGGGGACAAGGGGAGGGACAGTGGAGGGTAGGAAGTTGGGGAGGGATAACATGGGGAGAAATGCCAGATATAGGTGACTGGGATGGAGGCAGCAAACCACATTGCCATGTGTGTACCTATGCAACAATCCTGTGTGTTCTGCACATGTACCTCAGAACCTAAAGTGCAATAAAAAATATATATATTAAAAAAATTAAAAATTAAAAACAAAAGATGAGTAATTATGTCAGGCACACAGTAGTTACTCAACACATGGCAGCAACCATCACCATTAACATGTTAACTGAAATTTATAAAATATTATTAATGTTATAAAAATCCACATGTCATTTTACAAAATGGGATAAAGCTGGGCATGGAGGCTCACACCTGTAATCCCAGCACTTTGGGAGGCCAAGGTGGGTCAGATCACTTGAGGTCAGGAGTTCAAGACCAGCCTGGCCAACATGGTAAAACCCCTTCTCTACTAATAACACAAAAAATTAGGTGGGCTTGATGGTGCAAGTCTGTAATGCCAGCTACTGGGGAGGCTGAGGAAGAAGAATCGCTTGAACACAGAAGGCACAGGTTGCAGTGAGCCAAGATCGCACCACCGCACTCCAGCCTGGGGAACAGAGCAAGACTCCGTCTCAAAAAAAAAATAAATAAATAAATAAATAATGGAATAAAATATCTATGCATTTCTACTCAATAAACACAGGCAAAAAGGAACTGAGATTAGGGAATTTGGGGGAAGTGGTAAATGTATGAATCATAAATAGGATCTGCCATTTTCTATGTTTTCAAATAGCGAGGCTGTATTTGTGCACACTTTTAAAAATTGAAACAAAAAAAATTTTTTTTGTGGGGACAAAGAAAGCTACATACGGAATTTGATTGAAAATATGCAAATATATGCATTAAAAATTAGAGAATAAGCCAGGTGTGGTGGCTCATGCCTGTAATCCCAGCACTCTGGGAGGCCGAGGTGGGCAGATCACCTGAGGTCAGGAGTTCAAGACCAGCCTGATCAACATGGAGAAACCTCGTCTCTACTACAAATACAAAATTAGCTGGGCATAATGGCACATGCATGTAATCCCAGCTACTCAGGAGGCCGATGCAGGAGAATCGCTTGAACCCAGGAGGCAGAGGTTGTGGTAAGCCGAGATCACGCTATTGCACTCCAGCCTGAGCAACAAGGGTGAAAACTCAATATCAAAAAAAAAAAAAAAAAGAGAGCAAAACCAAAATGATTATGGTGCGACTACAGGTATATTTTCTTTTTTGTTTTTTAACTTCTCAATTTCTTATCATGAACTTGAATTTGTTTTATAATAAGTTTTTGCAAGATATTTCTGGCAGTAACTACTTCAGTGATGACATATAAAACAGGCATGAAAATAAGACCACGTTAAGAAGGATCTTACAGACTAAATTAAGAGATTTGTCTTTTACCCTGCAGGCAACATTCTCCCTGGGGGCTGTGAGGCATGAGACTGTATTAGGAATGGATGTGAAGGGAGACAGGGTTATTAATCTGGAGACAGCTGGATTAACAAATGATAGTGCTGGGACCAAGACAGTAGCTTTCAGTAGGGAGGAAAAGATGTGGGTAGATTCCAGATACTTTTAGAAGTAGCATTAATAGGACTTGAAGATTGAATGACTATGAGAGGTAAGGAAAAAAGAAGGTTCAAAGACTTTTCAAGTTTTCATGTCAAATTACCTGGGTGAACTACCCTCCTGCCACTGACAAGGAAACAATATGATCGGAGTTATTGCATTGGGGCAGGCAGTGTACAATTATCTGACTGCATTCTTAGGACAACTCTTGGTAGGAGAACTATTATTTCCACTTTACAGGTAATAAAGCTGCAACTCAGAGAAGTAAAATATCTTGCCCAAAGGCATCTATGTAATTAGGGTGCTGGGATTCAAACTCAGTGAGCAGTGACTCTTGAGAGTCCATGATTAAACCACCAATGTCCTGCCTCCCAGCCCAACAGGAAGAACAAGTTCAGAGAGAGGGTTGGACAGTAGAGAAGAAAAACAAAAGAAGATAATATGTTCAGGTCAGGCGCAATGGCTCATGTCTGTAATCCTAGCACTTTGGGAGGCCAATGTGGGAGGACTGCTTGAGTCCAAGAGTTCAAGACCAGCCTGGGTAATTGAGGGAGACCCCATCTCTACAAAAAAATATTTTAAATTACCTGGGTGGCCGGGCATGGTTGTTCATGCCTGTAATCCCAGCACTTTGGGAGGCCGAAGCGGACGGATCACAAGGTCAGGAGTTCGAGACTAGCCTGGCCAACATAGTGAAACTCTGTCTCTACTAAAAATACTAAAAAAATTAGCCAGGCGTGGTAGTGAGTGTCTGTAATCCCAGCTACTCGGGAGGCTGAGGCAGGAGAATCACTTGAACCTGAGAAGCGGAAGTTGCAGTGAGCCAACACTGTGCCATTGCACTCCACCCTAGGTGACAGAGTGAGACTCCATCTCAAAAAAAAAAAAGGCTGGGCAAAATGGCATGCACCTGTATTCTCAGCTGCTCAGGAGGCTAAGGCTGAGACAGGAGGCTTGCTTGAGCTCAGAAGGTTGAGCTGCAGTGAGCCATGGTAGTGCTACTGCACTCCTGCTTGGGCAGCAGAGTGAGAACATGTCTCAGAAAAAAAAAAAAAGAAAGAAAGAAAGAGAGAGAGAGAGAGATCAGCAGCATTAAACACGAAGAATCCTAATCAAAGAAAATGAGGACTGAAAAGCTGCTACTGGTTATAAAAGTATTATGATTTAAAATTTTGATCTCTATGTCCAAATTATAATTTTCTTTCTTACATACATTTAAAAACTATAGCACCATGCTTAATATAAGAAGGATTTTTCAAATTGTTCTTGGGTTATGACATTATAATTCTTAGATCACCTATGAAGCATACACATTTTTAGTTTTGGATGTAATTTTCATGTTTCATCATTCTCAAAACCAGTCTTTGATCTGGCTTTGTCTCTGAGTAAGAGTCAAGCCAGCAAACATAACTTCAAGCCTATGTGTAAGCAAAATGATATTTTTAATCAAATTAGTAATTTAAGAGATAGTAGAAATCTAGTCCAACTTGGGCAACAGAATAAAGTTCCAGTAATTCATACTACAAAATCGAAGCACGCATAATGATGCCCAATTTTTAAAAACTGGGAATAGCCCTGGTGTGGTAGCTCATGCCTATAATGCCAGCACTTTGAGAGGCCGAGGTGGGAAGACTGCCTGAGCCCAGGTGTTTGTGACCAGCCTGGGCACACACAGAGACCCCATCTCTACAAAAAAAAAAAAAAAAAAAAAATTAGCCAGGCATGGTGGTATGTGCCTGTGGTCCCAAACAAATAATTGGGAGGCTAAGGTGGGAGGAATGACCCCCTAGAGGTTGAGGATGCAGTGAGTCATGATCACACCACTGCACTCCAGCCTGGGCAACAGAACAAGACCCTGTCTCAAACAAACAAACAAACAAACAAACAAACAAACAAACCAACCCCCTGAAAAAACCATGAATAAAAAAAGATTTAAAGATTTATCTCTAACTAGCTATTAAAGGATCAATATTTAGCCCCATTCCCTTCACCTATACGTATAAAGAAGGTTCATCATTAGCTAAATATTTCTTCTAAAATCCTTACTCATTCTTCCTATGAAACAAATAGACAAAGGTCAGTGAGAAACACTCCATAATTATACACTTGTGAAAAGGAAAACAATCTAGACGTGGGGAAAGGTCTTTTAAAGCAATATCTAAAATACAGATACCAAGATAAAAAATATTGTTTGCTCTCACAAGAATTTTAAAATCCTACATGATGAAAGATACCATAAACAAAGGTAAAAACAATAGCAACAAAAATAAAGCAGGAGAAACTATTTGCCACATATGTAACAACAGATTAATATGTGTAATAGGTAAAGAACTGTAAGTCATTAAGAAAGAGACGTACCTTAGTAGAAAAAATACACAATAGATTAAAAATGACAATTGACTGAAGAAATACAAGGTCAAAAAAGACACCAAAAGGTGCCCAATTTCGTGAATAATTAATGAAATGCAAGTGAAAAAAAATCAGCAGAAGCTCTTTTGTGTGACCCTCACTTAACCGAACTGCAGGGTTTACCAACTACATTCTCTTTTCCCTCTGTGAAACCTCCTTGATTTCAGAGTACTATCAAAGCTGGTAGGTTACTTCTATTTGAGCCTTTGTACTTCTATTTCTACCAGTTGAGTTACATGTTCATCAATAGTAATTTAGGTTCGTTTCCCAGTGTATGTGTGTCCATTGTATTTGTTATTATAATTATGTAATTTACTTATCTATTCTATAAATGGATGAAATATAAGCATAGAAAGAATACTTATTTCTCTAAAAATTAATTTGAATGCTTTGGAAAAACTATATAAAGGTAAAAAGCTTAAGAGAGCTCTCTAATTAGTTGTGGGTAGAATTAATGTAAGAGACTAGGATTTGAACTCAGATGGATTAGTTCCACTAAGTTCTCATTCCACTTTAAACTTAAACTAAAAATGGCAGATGATGTATAATGGGCATAGTTTATGCATGCAAGATGATGACAAATTCTATAAAAGTATTTATTTTATAATTTTTAAAAAGATTTTTCTCAACTTGTGTGTGTGTGTGTGTGTGTGTGTGTGTGTGTGTGTGTGTGTGTGACAGAGCCTCTGTTGCCTAGACTGAAGTATACTGGCATGATCCTGGCTTACTGCAACCTCTGCCTCCTGGGTTCAAGCTATCCTCCTGCCTCAGCCTCCTGAGTAGCTGGGACTACAGGCATGTGCCACTATAACAGTCAATGTATTTTTAGTAGAGACCGGGTTTCACCATGTTGGCCAGGCTGGTCTTGAGCTCCTGACCTTAGGTGATCCGCCTACCTTGGCCTCCCAAAGTGCTGGGATTACAGGTGTGAGCCACTGCACTTGGCCCTCAATAATTCCTTGATTGGACAACTATTAGTCTTGATTCCAAAATATTAGAAAATTTCTGTGATAATGAAATGCCTATTTTTGCTTATCAGATTAACAAAAACAAACAAAAGAATAATACCTTGTGGTAGTAATGGTATATGGAAATGAACACTCTGATACAAAGTTGATGAGAGTATAAATTTGTACAATTTTTGGGAGGACTTATTGGGGAGTTATTTATCAAAATTAAAAATGACTCAATAGTAATCAACAATTCAACTTACCTACTGCCTGAAACAAAAATTGGACAAAACACACAATGGTTTCAATAACTGGATATGAGTAACTGATGGACATCAATCCCTTAGATATCACTGTTCCCAGGCTATGGGGCAGTGGGAGAGAACTTAAGTGAAGCCCAACAGAGCTGAGGGCACAGAGCTCAGAGTCTGAGAAGACCAAAGGGGCTAATTTTTACAAAAAAGAGTACCACAGAGAAAAGAACTGAACAGAAAGAGAACTCCTGAGATCTGCAGAGACCCGCCCTCTAGTATTCAGCAGAGTATTAATTAGTGCATGTGGTATGAGGAAACTGTCTGAGGCCAGGGAAATCATCATCCAAAAGGATTTAAGGGAACAGCTCTTCACATTCACACAGGCCTAGGAACAATGACTATTCTTATCAGCCAGCCAGAAAAATCTTAAAATTCCTGCTACATTATGTAGAATTCTCAGAAATGTCCTGACTTAAGAAGTAGGAATTATCGCTAGAACAAATGCTGCTCTGGTTCCACCTAACAAATATTAAAAGTAGAATCTGAAGGCAAGGGGAGGGAGAGCATTAGGATAAATACCTAATTCATTTGGGTCTTAAAACCTAGATGATAGGTTGATGGGTGCAGCAAACCACCATGGCACATGTATACCTATGTGACAAATCTGCACTCTGCACGTGTATCCCAGAACTTAAAGTAAATTTTTTTTTAAAAAAGTGGAACTTGAAAGGATCAAACTGTTTCTAAGTACCTTAACTGCACCAGAACAAAGCTCAAGAATATTTACAAAAATATCCAGCATCCAACAAGATAAAACACAATGCCCGTGAGCCAATAAAAACTGCCAGGCAAGCAAAGAAGAAGAAAAATATGACCCATAATGTGGAGAAAAAGCAATTAATCAAAAGCTACCTAAAATATATACAGATGTTGGAAATAGCAGACGAGGACATTAAGGTAGCAATTTTATCTGTTCAAAGATCTTGAGCAGGGAGAGAGATCCAAGATGGCCGATTAACAACAGCTCAGGATTGTAGCTCCCAGTGAAAGTGCAGAGAGCCAGTGGAAGCCGCACTTTCAGACGAATTTTTCTTGCCCACAGACTAGGAGATTCCCGGCGGAGGAGCCACACGGGTCGCCAGCGTGACTTTTTTGGCCGGCGCGGCTATTTTGCCGGCGCCCCAGCACGGCGCTTCTCGGCGCGGAGTATACGGGACAACTCCGGCTCGGCTGGTCCCGTCCCCACAAGGAGAACAGC
The DNA here is from genome assembly GCA_963573385.1 of Cacajao melanocephalus. NCBI lineage: Eukaryota > Metazoa > Chordata > Mammalia > Primates > Pitheciidae > Cacajao > Cacajao melanocephalus. Next base: position 69,574 of record CAUYLG010037891.1, read on the forward strand.
AATTGGAAGCGCTGAGGACTGAGAGTTTCACAGTAAGCACAGCTG